>CM042852.1:1271430-1441430 GCA_023658055.1 Thaleichthys pacificus
CAGAGCTATGAGTCTGAGAACATTCTTCTTTACAGAATCTCTCCAGATCATCGAGGGTCCGAGGTCCTCCCTTGTGCACTCTTCTCTTTAGCTCAGCTCACATATTTTCAATGGTGTTTAGTGTTTTGTGATCAGTTAACAATCTTTTTATTGATTTGGATGTGCTTAGGATCATTGTCCTGCTGGAAGGTCAAACAAAAACAGTTTCATAGTTTCCTGTCATTGGCAGACAGATTCTGATTTAAAATGTCCTAGTATTTCAGAGATTTCATGACATAACATCGATTCGTAACATTCCCCTTACTGTGCATGGGGTATGGTTCCACTCAAAAACTTCTTCTTCCAGGCAATTTTGTAACAGTTCCAGTTGCTTTGAACTTTTAAAGTATTGCCCTAATGGTAGATTAACACTTTCAGGCGAGTATCAATTTTTTATATAACCATTTGCTAACTTATGAAGCTCAACACTTTTTCCTCATTTGATTTGTGTATTTTCTTATTTTTTCCATGTTGATGATTAGTACGGGAATATTGACTCTGTGTTACCTCATCTACTGTATATACACATGTGAAACAGGAAGTCATGGATTACTGCTTGTAAATTCCTAAGTACTTGGCTCAAATTTCAGTCTAATATAAATAGAAACATGTTTCAATTACATTTTCTTAATCATAATTTCTAGGGGTGCCAATCATTATGGAGCCCACTGTATGAATACTAGCATGTTTCTGTATTTGGTATTTAATTTACTTTTAAATTGGGATGATGAGTTGCTGTGATATCTGATTCCTCATTCTGTCTTTCTTTTATTTCCCTGTCTCTCTCTGTCTCTCTCTCTTTGCATCTCCGACCCCTGTGTCTGCATCTCAATGACACTGGTTCATGGTAAATCTTGTATTCCCCAAGACGCCAGGAACCTGATCGGGTGAACAAGGACTGGGACAAATTAATGTTCAGTCATGACAACCTGGAGCCTGGAAGCTGTAAGGAAAACTCAGAAACCCGGATGAGCTCTGATTGCTGCACTCTGATCCGCCTGCTCCAGCCCTCTGTGCTGGGGATTCTATGGGATAAGCTGGGCAGGAGAGGGACTTTGAGGTTTTCCGAGGTGGGTGAAAGCTCTTTTGTTTTGCAGGCTGGACCTGGAACGTTGAGGGCTCCAGATTTGTGTTTGGGGCAGAACTAATTGAGCCCCCTGAAAACACCACCCAACCTCTAGGACCGCATAGGCATGCATACACACACACATACAGACACCTATGCACAGACACACATACATGCACTACACAAACACACGCCCACACACACACACACACACTCAAACACACACACTCAGAACCACGGTTACACACACACATAGACGCTCAGCTCTCCCCGTGCCAAGCCTAATCCATGCATTGCCAGCAGCCCAGAGTGAGAATCCACTCCCTCCATTCAGCTCCAATTCACTTTTTCAATTTCAAGGTGCTTCATTGGCAAAGCACAGCGTTCTCAAAGCCAAAGCAATTAACCAAAAAGGAGAGCTTTTACAGGAGGGGAAATTATGATGCCATTGTACAATATAAACCAAAACAATCAGGACAATAATAATAAGCAGTCAAATCAGTTCAATTTGGTGTCCAATTCTCCCTCTTCAGTTTCTTGTCTAGAGAGGGTGAGCTGGGGGATCTGGCAATCCTGGTGTTGATTAGTGACGAAGAGGAGACTGTGAGATTATGCAAGCAGTACAGAAGTTGGGGGGGGGGGGCTCAGAGACTGGATAGAGGACAGACCTTGTTTGGACGAACAATTGTACCGCTTCCAGCGATGGAACAGAAGTGACAGTCCCTGAACAGAGCCGAGGAGTGTGAAATCCAAAATGACATTGGTCAGCAGAAATGTGGCTCCAAACCAAGGAAATCAATTTCTGTAGCCCTTTTTACAAGCAATGTCACAGAGGGCTTCACGTGTGCCCATAGAACTGCACCCAAACTAATGAAACAAGCCACAGCCTGGCATGCCATCAGAGCCAGAGAAGACCAAACATCCTCCGAGCAGAAAGAACATGGGAAATGCTCCCAACCTGGAGGGTTGAATCTGTCTCCCTGTACTCCTCCTGTTGACCGTCTCCAATTGCTGTTGGTTTATTCATACGCAAGTCTGTCCTCATGGTCTCCCTTGTGTGTCATGTGTTGCACGTGTGTGAGTGTGTGTTTCATGTATGGACTGGATCTGCTGTGGGGTGGGTTTCTCTGCCAAGTTAACGACCCTGGCTAGCCTTCCTTTACGTAAGTTAGGAAAAGTAGCACAAGGCATGAACGTGTGTGGACGTGGTTATCCAGAAGCTCTCTCAAGAATGGTAAAAAGACATATATATTTGGGGTTACGGTTAGGGTGACCACCCGTCCCGCTTTGCGTTGTACCGAACAGCATTTTCACCCCTTGTCCCGCACGTCGCATATTGAGAAAATGTCCTGCATTTTCATCAGTCTGTTGGTTTTTAATTATCATATTAAAAAAACGTACATGCATTCTTTTTCCTTTATAAGAAAGCATTTTATTTATTATATTTGCGGCGTAGCTTCGCCAGAAGTACAAATACAACAGCCGTTTTTTAAATCCTATCCAATGGTTGAAAAGAAAGGAGTAAACACGGTCACTATAGGTTGTGACGGCTGTCAATCAAAATGTGGAGTGATGATTCGTTCCATGTGTTCCCTTTCAGGAAACAAATGGATGATTCGAATTTGAATTTTACAAGGTGGCATAATAGCAAAAAAAAGGGAGAAAGGTTCTTTTAGTAAAGACTGGCCTAGGACATATAGGCTACCTGGGTGAGGCCGATAGAAGGGGATACCGAAACAGTGTTTTGCAGTCTATGTAAAAGCAGCTTTTCTATTTCACATAGAGGAGAATATGACGTTAGGCGTCACAGCACATGCGAATCACACAAGAAAAGGTCTCTCTGGTGCTGGAGGAGAACAGAATTTATCAACTGGTTGTCTGCTGTGGTTGTTTTAATTCACATCCTTTCTAAAAAATATGAAAGTTTTTGGTTTAATATGTTCTGTCAATGAACTAATTTTAATGTTTTATATTTTATTTGTTCATTATTTATTTTTTGGGAATTTAAGTTGGAATTTAAATTGGGTTTCAAAAATAGTTATCTGCATGATGCCTGCTGCCTTTGGGCTCAGTGATGTTGAATTTAAATGACATGTAAAATAAAGACATGTTATGTTACATTGTGATTTAATGGTGTTTTCTGGAAGGTACTAAAGAACAAACCATTATACAAATGTTTTTATTAAGTTAGACATTATATAAGAGTTTCAGGTTGTGTCCCACATTGTCCCACACAAACTTAGTAATCGTCCCACATTTGGTTTGTTTGATGGTGGTCACCCTAGTTACGGTTGAGGTTACTGTTAAGGTTAGCTTTAAGATTAGTGGTAACTAACCGAGTGAGTGTGTATAGGTTGCGTAGGTGAAAGCAGCCTACCTGTAACTTTAAACATCATATGCAACATTCTTATTCCCTATGGTATCTCTCTCTCTCACACACACACGCACCGCACACACACACACAGAGACTTAAACACTTGACTTAAAAGACCTGACATAAACCAGAGTACAAAAGTTTGTTGAGAGTTGGAGAAGTTTCTCTAAGTAAAGCACAGTCTTCTCTCACCTTCTTCAAGGTGTGTGCGTGTGTGTGTGTGCGTGTTGCTGAGGTGTTTAGGGCTCCGGAGTTTGGTTTAGAGAGGAGCAGTCATGAGTTAAGGTCTTACCTTAATCCACTCCACACATTTTCAAAGTGCTGCAGCCAGACTGTAAGAAGGGAGAGGGTCTGCTTTGTGGAAGGGCAGATTAGACTGAAATAAACTGGTTTCTGTTTTGAGGATGGGTCAATAGAACATATATACACGGAAACCAGGAGAAATTAAACATTGGGATACAGGAAATTGAGGAGTAGATAAAGAGAGGAGAGGGAGAGGGAGAGAAACAAAGAATGAGACAGATATACAAAGAGAAAGATGGTGAAAGAGAGAGAAAGAGAGGGAGATGTGGTTGGGAGAGCAGCCAGGAGAGAAGCTCAGAGTCCTAAGCTGATTCCCAATGAGTGAAAGGAGACAAACACAAGCCCGCTACTGTCAGCCAGCACACACACACACACACACACATATATACACCAGGAAGATCCTATTGTAGGGTTTAAGAACTAGCTGAGTGATCACAATCTTAGGCACAGACCAGCATTCAATGTTAAGCCTTCAGCCTCCAACCTCCAGCTTTTGGTCTCTAGCCTCCAGCCTCCAGCCTCTAACTTCTGGTCTCCAGCCTCTAACCTCCAGTCTCTCTGGACCCCAGTATGTCAATGCTCCAGACCTGGGGCCTCATGTATAAACGTTGCGTACGCACAAAAAGCTTGCGTACGCTGGTTTTCACGCACACTTTGTGATGTATAAAGATTTACTTGACGTGAGAATGTGCGGACCGTCCGCAAAGTCTTGTCTGGCTCTGTAACGTGACGAATTCTAACTGAAAAGTGCCGAAACTCACCAAACATTACAAAAAAAGTTTGCACTACTACGTTTATGACGTTGACTATTCAAAAAACATAACAATAAAAGTTTGATCATTAATGTGGATGATCACATCAAAATGCCACAACCCAAAATGGGAAATGCTATATAGCCTTCTGTTTACTCCACCACCACTTAATAACTTCTGTTAAACTAGAGGGTGTCAAACGAACGACAAAATCACTCACGAAATGCATGTCACGCTAACCCTATAGCTGCCATGCTGTGACGATGCGCCACCACTCGTTTCTTCATTTAAAGTTTTATATCGGACCATTTCTTCTTAATTTCTGCCATGGTCCGGTTCTCTGAACCCACATCATTTATGGCCCTATAATAATAATAATGATTTTATTTGTAATGCACTTTACATTTAGCTAAATCTCAAAGTGCTACAGGTTAAAAACAAGAAAGGGCGCAAATAGTGACAGTTTTCCAGACTTTCTTTTGTCGCTAATACCTGATGACAGGCCACCAAACAGGACACATTTTCTCGCCTCCACCTCTGTTGTCAGAACCTCGATCTCACAGTCACCGTATTTCTTCGAATAAACGCCGCAGCGTTTATTAAATAACGTACATTTTTGGTGCGCCGTTTATTCGAGGGCGGCGTTTATTCGAAGAAATACGGTAATTCAGACAAAGAAATGACCTCAGGAGCGCATGTGTTACGGGGTGGTGGTGGTGGACCCAAGTGCACAACACAGACAAGAAAAAACTGAGGGATGGTCCAGAGGGGTTTAATGTTGGGGAAGTGCAGAGGGGAATGATGGTGACGGAAAACAGGCAGGACGGCAGGGTAGGCTGTGCAGGGTTTGGCTGGGAGGCAAGGTTGGTGATCCTGGAGGCACAGGCAAAAAACAAAGTTAGCAACGAACGGTGATCTCACACAATACTGGTACTTGACTTATCTAAGGTAAGCAACCGGGAGCGTGACTACCGAGGTAGACAAAACTATTATCCGGTGATGAATGACGTGAAAACCAGGGTTGATAAACTGCAGGGCTGATGAGTTGATGGGAGACAGGTGTGGAGACTGAGGCAGTGAGGCAGTGAGTGGGTAATTGGAACTGGAGACCAAGGCCACACCCACAACCGGAAAACAAACACAACAAACCGCCCCTAGGGGTGTGTGTGTGTGGCCAAGCATATACACGCGCACACACACATTTCGGGAGACTATTGGGGAGAACACGTATGGTGAATTATCGGAGAAAAGGTCAGTGATTCTCAAATGCAGGACTCATCTATGCCATAAACTATCCCCCCCTGCCCCCCCCCCCCCCCCCCCCCCCCCCATCAACACACGCATACACTCACACACATACAGGAAGGCTGTCAGGAAAACGTACACAATTCACCAGTGCTGCACAATGGTGTCCCATAATTGATTTCAACACACAAAGCAATTACTTTAATTCCATCCATCATGAATAGTGTGGGCTAAAACGACCCATTATCATGGTCATATATTTACTCTTTTATGAGCCGTTCATAAAAACAGACGTGAATATTTGTGTCTGAGAACAGCCCAACCTCTTCTCCCCTCTAAGATTGTGCTCTCCTTTCCTGTGTCTCACCTTGTGTATGTCCTCTGTGATCACCCTGTTTCTCTGTCTGTCTCCATCTTTCTTTCCTTTTTTCCTTTTTTCCTTTTTTCCTTTCCTTCCTTCCTTCCTTCCTTCCTTCCTTCTCTCTCTCCTCTGTATTTATTATTCACTTCCTGTGCACCTTTCTGTACACAGACACTGCCCCCCCCCCAAAGTATGTGAGGACCCTTGTCTCCTCCCAGTACTCTTGTTGGCCTCCAGCTAAGCGTTTCACATGGCGCCCCAGCAGTTATCTGTTCCAACACAACGCTAATCAACTGTGTTTGTCTCTGAGATTCATTGTGTGAGTATATGTGTGTGTTGTTTGTATCTGGGTCTGGGTTTTGAGTGTACCAGTGTTGGTCTTTGTCTATGTGCGTGTGTGTGCATGTGTGTTTGTGTGTATCTGAGTGTACCTTTGTGTGTGTGTGTTTGTGTGTATCTGAGTGTACCTTTGTGTGTGTGTGTTTGTGTGTATCTGAGTGTACCTTTGTGTGTGTGTGTGTTTGTGTGTATCTGAGTGTACCTGTGTGTGTGTCTTTCCTCTTCCCCTCCAGGTTCACATTCATTGTTAATGTTACCTAGAGGGGGACGACTCACATTAAAGCGGGCCTCTTTGCTAATTAACAAACTGAATTAGTCTTTCTTCATCCTTTCTTTCTTTGATGTCCTTTGTCACAGTCCATTGCTTTGCAAGGAGAAAGGAGGGAAAAGATGTGAGACAAGGACACAGACACAGAAAGGGAGAGACACTGAGAGAGAGAAAGGGTAGAGCATCAGAGACAGAAAAAGAGGTGGAGAGACGGGAGAGAAGAAAAGTAGAATAGTGAGGAGAAAGAAGATAGAGTCAATGAGAACACTGCGAAAAGCAAATAACCGAAAGAGAGAAGAGAACAGAAGAGAGGAACAGGTAGATGGGAGGGAGGGAGTCAGATGGCTGAGCGGTGAGGGAGTCGGGCTAGTAATCTGAAGGTTGCCAGTTCGATTCCCAGCCATGCCAAATGACGTTGTGTCCTTGGGCAAGGCACTTCACCCTACTTGCTTCGGGGGTAATGTCCCTGCACTTACTGTAAGTCGCTCTGGACAAGAGCGTCTGCTAAATGACTAAATGTAAATGTAAATGTAGATGGAGGTGATACAGCAGGACAGGGGAACCCAGGTGGTCGTATTGTCCTGTGTCCTCCCTCTCCTAATGACAGACTGTATCGTGGCCCTCAACACACCATTGGGAGCGCTGGCCCGGAACCCCTCCCTGACCAAACCCTCTAGATCTCACACCTGAACACCCCCACAAGCCCTACCCAACAGACATCTGTGTCTTCCTCTAGTTTTCTCTCTGTCTAGCTGTGACATGGCTGAACTGAGGACCCAAACACACTACACACACACACACAAGTCTGGTTGTGTGCTGAACCTTTATTGAGACAAGAGAGGGTGGTTGAAGTGTGGTTGTAACTCTTTCTTTCTCAAACTATTCTGTAGGCAAACTCTCTACTATGGACTCTTCTACCATTTCCTCTCCTTCCTCCATGGCTCTAAAACTCTCTCTCTCTCTCTCTCCCTCCCTCCCTCCCTCCCTCCCTCCCTCCCTCCCTCCCTCCCTCCCTCCCTCCCTCCCTCCCTCCCTCCCTCCCTCCCTCCCTCTATCTCTCTCTCTCTTTACTTGTACAGCCTACCCTCTCTCGTCCTTTCCCTAAAGGATTACTCTGACCTTTTCCCTCTCTCTTTCCCCCTCTCTCCCACTTGTTCTTCACTTCTCACAACTTGTCTCAATGCATTTGGAAGATTCTTGATTGATAAAGCCTGGGTGACGTCCAAAGTGTGTGTGTCTGTGTGCTTGTGTGAGAGTGTGGTGTTTGAGTGTGTGATGTGTGTGTTTGTGTGTGGTGTGGACGTGTGTGTTTGTGTATGTGCTTGTGTGTATGTGTGTGTGTGCTTGTGTTTGTGTGATTGTGTGTGTGTGGGGGGGTTGGAGCAGGTGTGCCAAGCTGGATCTGTCTAGATCCATCGTAACCTTCTCCCCACCTCTCACTAATATGCAAAGTTGTTTTATTCATTTTGCCTCAAGGCTAACATCAAACAAACACACACACACACACCAAACACACAAACACAAAGAAGAGAATTGAATGGGACAGAGAGACCAGGAACTTTCTAGACATGTCTGACCTTAAACAGAGTAAAAAAGTAGAGTACAAGTGCAAAGTAAGCAACTTACAAACAAGTAAATGAGAAAACCCAACCAGACACACAACTGCACACACACACACACACACACAAACACATGTGCACACTTATATGAACAATGACACACATGCATCCTGTGAAAATGTGTGTGTGCGTGTGATACTCCACACACCTGTGGTGTGTGGAGTATCCAAGGCGGGAGGTGATCTGTGAGAGCCCCTACCAAAACACCAACAGCCTTAAGGTGTACACAAGGAAACAACTATCACTTGTGTGCATGCATGTGTGTGTGTGTGTTTGTGTGTGTGTGCGCGCGCTTTTATCAGACATTTGGTTAGAATCATCAAACAAGTGTCCAACAAATGCACTTCTCCACTACACTTGGCCTGTCCTTCGACACTGATCCTATCGTAACACTCCCCCCAACCCCCCTCCCACACACACACACTAACACACACACACTCATCTAACATCAACCGATCAGTTTCATCACTTTATGAAGTTGATCTGGCTTCTCTTCCTCTTAATGTCGGCCATTCTGGAGTCAAGAACTGTTGTCGGTTACTCCTATGTCTGCTTCTATGTGTCTGTACTCGTCCCCCTCTCCCACCATCTCCCTCTGTGCATGTTTCAGCACCATGGACACCACCAGAGCTCTCATAGAGAAATGTCCAGGATGTGGACTTTGTCTATTTGTCTGTCTGTCCGTCTGTCCCGCTGTCTGCCTGTTGGTTTGTCTGTCTGTTTGCCTGCCTGCCTGCCTGCCTGCCTGCCTGTCTGTCTGTCTGTCTGTCTGTCTGTTAGTGTCAGTTTGTCTCTCTGTGTGTCTGTGTGTCTGTGTAGTTGTTTGTTTCTGTCTGTCTGTCTCCTCTCCCTCCATCCCTCTCTTTCTTCCTCCTCTCCTCCCAATCACTACCCCCCATGTGTCCAGACAGCAGGGTTATAATCACTGTAATGTGTGTAATCACATTGTGATAATTGGGAAATGGAAGGGGTTTGGGGAGGGGTGGGGGTGAAATGTGGGTTTGGGATGGGCTCAGTGGGTGGGTGGGGAGGGGTGGGTGCAATGATAAAGAGAGAGACACAAGCTGCCATTGATTTCCCCCCCACCCCCACCTCTCACCTTCCCCTCCTCCCCTCCTCCCCTCCTCTCCTCCTCTCCTCCGCTGTGCTGATAGATTATAATGATCTTTAATTATATCTAAATATAACGTCTGCCGCGACGCCATCAGCTCGTCTCCTTTGCTTCTCCTCTCCTCCTCCTCCTCCTCCTGCTGTAGACCCGGCATCATTAGGAGGGTCATAAGGAGAGCAGAACCAGTCCCTCAGAGAGATGGAGGGATGGAGCAAGACAGAGAGGGAGAGAGAAAGAGCGGGAGAGGGAGGTTGGGAGGAGGGAGAGAGAAAGAGCGGGAGTGGAGGAAGAGAGAAGCAGAGAAGCAGAGAGCGAGGGAATGAGGGAAGGTAAGATAGAGCAAAGGGCGGGAAGATGACTGTCAGAAAAAGATAGATGGACAGAAGACAGAGAGAGCGAGTTGGGGGTGTTGAGGGAGAGGGAAGGAGCGAGGCTGGGGGTCGGGGTTACTAGATGGTGTCATTTACAACAAGGAGTTAATATGTGTGCTGGAGAGTCCTATCTGCAGCCTCATCAGCAGACAATTAGCCAGCAAGTCTATTCCTTCTCTCTTCAGTCTCCTCCATCTCTCAATCTCTTCTCCCTCTCTCCCTCCCTCCAGAAGACGCATGGAGAGGGAGAGACAGAACTGGGTGGGGGGGATGGTGGGCCAGACTTAACGAGGGGATGAAAGCAGTCAGTGTTAACGTTTCGAAATGGCTGCTGCAGGGATGAGTTAGTTACTCGTTTGCGTCTAGGGTGCGGGACTGTTTTCTGACGGTGCCTGTCTCACTCTTAATGTGTGTCTCTTTCTCTCTCTGTCTCTCAAACACTAACCATCTCACTCGAACATATCCACGCGCACACACACAGACACACTATCACACAGACACACACACACCTGAAAACAAAACCACCTCCAGACTGCAGACAGATTGAAGGTAGATGGGCTCTCAAGAGAGAACGGTTTGGATTATCTTGTTGAGGCACACACACACACCCTCACACGTACATACACACACACACCTTGTTGATAAAACAATAGCCCCAATTCTTCCCTCCTGCAATGTGATCTGGGACCAGACAGGCTGCCAGGTGTATTAGCTACACTGCTGTGGTCAGTATCTCAAATGAACAGTCATTGAACAAGCCCTTGAGTAGCGCTGTCAAGCCACAGAGGAGAGAGGGGAGAGAAAATGGAGAAGAGGCGGAGAGGGGGCAGGAGAGAGGGAGCAGAGGAGATGGGGAGGAGAGGCGGGGGAGAGGGCGGGAAAGAGGGTGGAAGAGGTGAAGGTGGAGCGAGAGGAAGAGAGAGAAGATGGAGGAATGGAGAGCGAATGAGCAACAGAGCCAAAGACAGAAGTGAGCGAGGAAGAGAGGCCGGGTGAGGAGTGAAGAGAGGGATGGGGAAAGTGGTAGAAAATGATTGGGAGAAAATAGGAGTCCACACAGGGGAGGCTAGACAGTTAGAGTGTCTGGAGAAAAACCTGTCCGTCTTATTGATTATGACCTTAACCATCGGACACACTACAAACTCCCACACATTGACTCTGCAAGTCATGAGAGAGAGTATCTTTCACTCATTTGGATTTGGAATGCCTGGCTGTGTGCATGTGTGTGTCAAGGGCGTGTGTTGTTGCGTGTGTGTGTTTGTATCAGGCTTTGCCTAGCCCTAGACTATTGTGCCCGTGGAGCTCCACAACTCAGAACATCTGCTTCTGCATCTTCTCCTCCCCTTCTCTTGTCCTTTCCTCCTTCCTGTTCTCCTCCTCCCCCCTATTCCTCCTCTCCTCCGGTCCTCTCCTCCTTCCCTATTGTCCTTCTCTTCACTTCACTTGTTCTTATTTCCTCCTGTGCTCTCCTCTTCCATCTTCTCCTCTTTGACACAAGGCAGGATGGTGGACCCGAGTTTTATTCACAACGCAATCTCGTAGTCCAGGGCAAGCAAGGGTCGGCAACAAAGTATCAATGCAGAGGTACACTGGGGGCAGGCAGGTCCGTGGTCGGGAGACAAAACAGGTAGCGATCAAAACCGAAGAAACACTATGACGAGAAACAGACTGGAACGCTGGAAACGACTGTGAAGCACAAGACGATCTGGCAACAGACAGAACAGAGAACAGAGGTTAAATACAGAAGACAATAGGGAACACCTGGTGAGGGTGTCACATCCTGATCAGGTGAAACGGATCAGGGTGTGACACTCTTCCCCTTTCTTCACTCATCACACACACACTGTGTGACACGACGAGAGGCTGGGTGCCGGAGGGCAGATATGTCCCCCTCCAGTGGCCGAGGTCATGTGGGACTACAAACACCAATGGTGGCCGCTGACCTGATTGCCACACAGGAGGGTAGGTTGGCTCCACAGAGGAGAGGCAAGAGAGAAAGCGGTGAGAAGCGTGGATCGATGGGCCTGATTGCAGCAAGCTGGGGGAAAGTCAAACTATTTGGAGTTTTTTTCCCCCTATATTTTGTTTGTTTTACGAGTATTATGTTTGTTGGCATTTTGTAAAACCTGAGTTACACCTTCTTCTTTGTGGTTACCGTAGACATTAAAAGTTTTATTTTTTGGTTTGAAACCTTACTTTGTGTTCTTCTTGACAACTATGGCCCGACACATTGAGTAACCGCCTCTCATGGTTACACACACACACACACACACAAACTAATACAAACACACACATAAAAACAAACAGGCAGCACATATTGTATGCTAGCAAAAGAAAACAATTGTCATTTACCAACACATCATAACCATCTGTTTACTTGTTCATTTATTTGCATGCCTTTTTATGTGTCTATAAATTGTGCAAATGTCAAGCATCCCTGTCTGTACGTACACAGGAGACTGGCTGCACACACACTATCTATAACACCTGACACACTGGATCCAAGCACTGGGATTTGTGAACGCGCCTCCTGTTGCTCGCCGCAGCATTTGATTGTCCCCTTGCTCCCACTGTATCACCAAACATATGATCACATGACCTCCCTGATGTCTACTCCATGTCAACTTACAGTGGTTCTCCATGTTTGTAGAACATGTGATCAGGCCAACAGTAGAGCACCTCGCTCATGGGTCACATGGGTAAAAGAGAGCATTGTGGGATAGTCCCATGCCACTCTCAGGTTAGAGTAATTGAGATGAGGTTTCTTCAACGGCATGGTGTGTGTGTGTGTATGCATGTGTGTGTGTGTGTGTGTGTGTTAAAACAGAAGGGGATAGAGTAAGCTGTGTAATTCAGTCTCTGTGGGATCTGTAGGAATCTGCAGTTGCATAAACGTATTAAGTCTGTCTCCACTGGTACTGAAGAGATGTTGTAAAACTGATGATCATAAAGAACTCAGGCCTGGGGGGGCTTGAAAGGGGGATGAGTGAAGGAGGGAGTTACGAATAAAAAGGTTACGATGTATGCCATCTTTCTCTCTCTCTTCCTATCTCTCCCTCTCTCTCTCTCTCTCCCTTTTTTTCAGAGGTCTAGATGTGAAGTGGGGTGCTTTAACAATGTTTGAGAAGACACTGGGGTGCCAAATGATCTCTTCCTTTTTCTTTCCTTCTCCCTCTCCTACCTTGTACATCCCCCTCTCCGGCCTCTCCCAAACTCCCTTCCCTTAACTCCTGTTACTCTGAGTAACTTACCAGCAGCGGATGTCTTCAAGCTCTCTCTCTCTCTCTCTCTCTCTCTCTCTCTCTCTCTCTCTCTCTCTCTCTCTCTCTCTCTCTCTCTCTCTCTCTCTCTCTCTCTCTCTCTCTCTCTTATACACATACACGCGCACACGAGACTCAACTAGTTTAGCATTTCCTTGTCTTATTTTTATGTGTGACAGACAGTGTTGAACTCAGACCCACTTCAGCTGCTGAAACCATTAGAGAGAATTGAAGGGAACAGCTTTGCTCACAACCATGTCAGAGTTATAAAACTAATGTCACTCTGAATGAAGGAGGGGTGGTGTGTGTGGGGGGGGGGGGTGGTTAGCAAACAATCTGGAATATAACATGTCCATGAATAGCTTTGCAGCAGTTGAAACATAGTCGATACACACAAACACACAGGTGCACACACGCCATAATGTAATCTTCAGAGTTAATTTTCTCACTTTTTATTACGTTAGAATAAAAGAGGGAAAAAAGCGAGAAAAAACAAGTGACTTTCCTTTAATTTCTTTTTTAGTTCCTTTGCGTCTGACTGTCCCTGATGAGGTTATGACTTCATTAAAACAGCACAAAGATCATAAAATACACACACACACAAAGGATGCTCCAATTGAATGAAACAAGTTGGCATAAAAGAACAAAACTGTAAAGCAAAAGAGTGATAGAAAGGACAAAGGAGACAAGGAGAGAAGATTTGATTCAAATGTTTTCGTTTTCAGGAGGGGGGGGGGGGGTTGTGTAAGTGTGTATGCATGTTGAAAGGGGTAATGTGGGTGCATGTTTGTATGTGTTGTGTCTGTGTGATGGAGTCCAATGAATCACTGAAGGGATTGTAAATGAAACTGTCCAGATGTTATTAGACTCACTTTGATGTGCATCAGTATTCTAGGATGGCTCACTGTTGTGTCTAGGCCCTGTCCTCGTTTCACCCCAATCACACACACACACACACACACACACAGACACGCTTACAAACAACATTGCATCTCTTTCAAATTTTAGTACTGCTTTTCTCCTACTTGTTATCGTCTTCTCCCCTTTACTGTCATTGCTCTACCCATCCCTCTCTCTCGTTCCATTCCTTCATCCCTCTCTTTCTCCTACCATTCGTCTTGCTCTCTCTCACACAATCTCTTTCCCACATTCATAAGTCAATTATCGACTACAGAGAGCCAGACAGGGAAACATTTCATAATCACTTCGGTTTCAGATGTCATTTGATTGGTCAAG
The DNA here is from genome assembly GCA_023658055.1 of Thaleichthys pacificus. Lineage (NCBI taxonomy): Eukaryota > Metazoa > Chordata > Actinopteri > Osmeriformes > Osmeridae > Thaleichthys > Thaleichthys pacificus. The sequence goes on from CM042852.1 coordinate 1,285,775, forward strand.
AGGACGCAAGGCAGCCTAATGAGTGATGAGTCACTCAGATGTAGTCATCATCATATTTAGAGACCGAGTGATTGGAGCAGATCATTATCCTTATGAAGTCACATCAGCAAAGAGAGGACAAACGATGGAATAGAGGAGAGGCGAGGTAAGGAGAGAAGGGGAGGAGAAGGAGAGAGGAGAGGTAAGGAGAGAAGAACAGAGGAGAGAAGAGGAGAGGAGAGGAGAGGAGAGGAGAAAGAAAGCAGAGCAGAGCAGAAAAGGAACTAAGCCATTCGACATCAACGACCACCGAGTCAAATGTAAACACCACAGCTGGATTTGAACCTCCTGTGTTCACGGAACTTATGCTGACTGAATCCAGGTTATTCTGCAGCAGCCCCTCCCCCATGGGTGGGAGTGGGAGGTCAGAACTCCCTGTGGTACACTTGACTAGGAATAAATGGCCTTTTGGCGATCTGCAGTTATTGTATGTGGATGCAGACAGAAAGCCCAACTGCGTTGGTCCCCGAGTGGTTCATGGAAACAGTGCAGCAGCATGGTTGTTGTTCTCTGCACATCCCCTGTGGGTTTCGATGCTGCACTGTTTTCATGAACCACTCGGTGACCAACGCAGTTACCAGGAAGTCTCCTCTGGTGGTTCTCTCCTTCTTTTATCCTCTTTTAGTTTGTCCACATGTCTCACTCTTCTCTCTCTCTCTCTCTCTCTCTCTCTCTCTCTCTCTCTCTCTCTCTCTCTCTCTCTATTGTTTGCTCTGTTAGGAGTCTGTTGAGTTACCTGCAGGTAGGCAGAGAGAAAAGGATGGGAGGAAAGGAGAAAGAGATGGAGAGACAGGAAGCACATCCCTCCAGATGGGCTAGTCCTCCATGCGGTGTGTGTGTATGTTTATGCTTGTGTGTGTGTGTCAGTGTTAGTGTGTGTGTGTGTGCCACAGCCAGGGGCACACACAGCACAGCCCCTGACAGCTGACCCTGGACCTGATCTTAACCTCAGACATCCATGCTCTGAGACGGGATCGCCTTCACACAGCTGATATCAGATCTGTTCAGTCACTCACCAACAGACGCACACTTCCAAACCAAAACACACTGCCTACATCTTATTTTCTCACTTTTGCAGCATTGCACTGGTCTTCAGAAGACATAGACTGCAGCCCTCTATTTCACACTTACATGTACACACACACAAATAAATACATACTGTATATATGTATTATACTTTCTTACATAAGGGAAGTAGAGAAGTTGTCCATCACTCCATGCAGTATCATTTACATTAATATTTTTACATTTAGTAGATGTTCTTATCCAGAGCGTCTTACTGTATGTGCAGGGACATTCTCTCCGAGGCAAGTAGGGTGAAGTGCCTTGCCCAAGGACACAACGTCATTTTGCACGGCCGGGAATCGAACCAACAACCTTCTGATTAATAGCCCGACTCTCTAAGCGCCCAGCCATCTGACCCCATTTCCTCAGTTTCTTTTGTGTGCCTACACAGGACAACTAAGTCTACTCAGCTCTTCTTGCCCCCCCTTCCCTTCCCTTCCTCCCTACCGCTCCATATCCGTTACCATGGTAACTGTTTTCAAGGCCTGAGTACCACCCCCGCCCTCTGTATCGTCCCACCACTCTCCCTCCTCCCTCCCTTCTCCTCTCTCCTTCACATCTCTTTCTCCTCCCCATGCTCTCTCTTTCTCCCCTCTCCTCTCTTCCACTTCCCTCTCCCCTCTTCCACCCCTTCCACCCCCTCTCCCTCCTCCCTCCCTTCTTTCCTCTCCTCCACTTCCCTCTCCCCTCTTCCACCCCCTCCACCCCCTCTCCCCCCTCCCTCCCTTCTCGTCTCTCCTTCACCTCTCTTTCTCCTCCCCATGCTCTCTCTCTCTCTCCCCTCCACCCGCTCCACTTCCCTCTCCCTCCCTCCACCCCCTCTCCCTCCTCCCTCCCTTCTCTCCTCTCCTCCACTTCCCTCTCTCCTCCACCCCCTCCACTTCCCTCTCCCCCCCCACCCCCTCTCCCCCCTCCCTCCCTTCTCTCTCCTTCACCTCTCTTTCTCCTCCCCATGCTCTCTCTTTCTCCCCTCTCCTCTCCTCCACTTCCCTCTCCTCCCTCCACCCCCTCCACTTCCCTCTCCCTCCCTCCACCCCCTCCACTTCCCTCTCCCTCCCTCCACCCCCTCTCCCTCCTCCCTCCCTTCTCTCCTCCACTTCCCTCTCCCTCCCTCCACCCCCTCTCCTCCCTCCGTCCTCGGCCGTCTCTCCTCCCTCCATCCTCCGCCCCACGCTCTGACTGATTCATTCTGGAGTGAAGAGCTTGGGCTATGATGCAGTTCTTATTGGTTCAGTTTGTGTGTGTGTTTGTGCGTGTGTGAGGTTTGTTTATGTATGCGCGCATGTGTGTATGTGTATGTGTATGAGTGAGTGAGTGTGTTGCTGAGGAGGGGTGCAGGATTCCACTTGCACTTTTGCGGGAAAGATTCTGAAATTCACACAATTTTGTGTCATAAAAGAAGAAATGAAAACAAGTATCAGCACTTTGACAGAGAGAAGCATAGACTCATATACACACACACACACACGCACGTGTACTTTAGCTATAACATTGCTTTCTCAAGCAGACAACTCACAGACACACAGAGATACACACACACACGTGCATCACACAAACCTTAGATTGCATTAACAAGCACACAGCCACACATAGAGAACCCACTCTCTCACTGACAACATCACACTCCCTGGCAAACTTTGACTTGAGGTGGTTTAATGTCTCCTAGTTTCCATGGCAACGTGCGGGGAGCATCCAGAATGAGAGTAGCATTCCAAAAGAGAACACTGCCCCCCCACGACCAGAGTTTGCTGAGTCACACCCCCCCACCCCCCCCCCACATCCTCCACCCGCAACCCTCTCTCCAACACCGCTCTCCATCCATCAACGTGAAAGTTTGTCGTTTCTAGACCTGTGCCCTCTTTCCTTCGACACGCTCTCTCTCTCTCTCTCCCTCTCTCTCTCTCTCTCTCTCTCTCTCTCTCTCTCCCTCTCTCTTGGTCTCTGCTGTCAGCACCATGAACTGGGTGACTCTTGGAGGACTAATGGTCATTATAAATGATCAGAGAGCAGGTCAGCTCCGCCACATTCACAAATACGGGTCGACTGATTCATAATCAATACAAGCTAGTGATCAGTCATCCTCTCAGATGCTTACAAATTCTTGACGGAACCCTTTCACTTCCAGGAAAAGGAAAAGTGGGAGGATTAACAGAACTGATTGTGGGTCTGTCTGTATGACCTCAAGCTACAGTCTTACGCCTTTGGTGAAGGTGTGTGTGTGAGTGTGTGTGTGTGTGAGTGTGTGTGTGTGATGGCTAAATGAGGTGGTGAAGAAACATGTCAGGGGATTTTACTCATACACACACACACACACTGGTGTGCAATGTTGCATGGACTGCTAATAGAAATGGACAAGAGAAAAGCAGAAGCTGTCAACCTTAATTGAGACAAATGAAGGCGGTTGTGATCAAGGGAAAAGTAGCATGCTTCAATGTGACTTCATCAAAGACACAAGATGGACATGGTTACTGTATTACGGTAGCCACACACACACACACTTACACACACACACACACACACACAGACACACATAGTACCCAAACACTTTAGTAACCTACCTCAAAGCTATTGGCAAACATACACAAGCCACACAGACTTTTTTCAGAAGAAGAAGAAGAAGAAGAAATTAGCGTTGCCATGATCCCTTGATTTGCAACCTTGTGCTATTGAACATCCATCAACACCATCCTGACCTGGGCAATTAGGCAACAGTTCTGCCAGTGCCCCCCCCCCCCCCCCCCCCCAGGGACAGACCCCCACACTGGTCATTACAGCTATCCACCCTCCCCAGACCACAGCACCCCCCTCACCCACCCCATCTTAATCTGTGTAATTGCTCCCTGTTTGGAGCTGGAGAGGATGAGGAGCATTCGCCAGCACAATAGCTAATGTGTTTGACCCCCGTTGGTCAATAGCCATATGTTATCTTGATGTCAGGATAAGACTCTAATTAGAGCAGAACGCTCTTGGAATAGACGATCTATAACTATCCATCAGGAGGTGGAGAGTGGAGAGCGACGGAGGGATGGTAACGAGGAAGCGGAGCAAAGGAGCATGCCGTCGACGTGGCCCCTCAGAGGAGGGTTTGAATCATAATGGCGTCGGATACGGTAACACGGAGGAAGTGGAGAGGGAAAGGATGGCAAAAAAGGAAAATGGATGTAAAAACGAAATTGTATCTCTCTCTCCCTCTCTTCTTTTCTCTCACTTACTCTCTCTCTCTCTGTTTCTTTCAGTGTGTTGGCCACACGCACACACACACGCACACACACTACCACCCACATAATATATCTCTTTCTCTCTCTCTCTCCCTCTCTCCCTTTCTCTCTGTCTGAAAACAGCAACATCTTCCACTACATTAGCTGGAGAATGAGACTGAGCTGCTTGCTCATGTCAAAGCATAATACTATTCATGGACAGCTTTAAGTAAAACACTGGAGATTAGGCAGTCAAGCAGAGATGGAGGAGGGGAGGAGGAGGAGGAGCAGGAGGAGGGGAGCAGGAGGGAGAAGAGGAGCAGGGGGGAGAGTAGGAGGAGGGAGAGGAGGAGAATGTGGAAGAGGGGGGAGGAAGAGAAGGGGGGAGGATAATGGGGAGAGGAGGAGAAGGAGAAGAAGAGAATGGGGGAAGCCAAGGAAGAGGAGCAAGAAGGAGAAGAGGAGTAGGTAGAGGAACGAGAGAAATGAAGAGACACATTTATCTGTAGGGGGAGCTTTATCAGTGTCTGGGGTTGGAGTACGGAACGGGTTGTGGCAGGTACGTTTTCACTGGTGTGTGTGTGGACTACAGGTAAATGTAAGTGTGTGTGTGTGTGGATAGGGGGTTCTCTGTGTGTATTTGTTGCTCTCTAGGAGCTGTTGGGTGAGAAAATGAACACCCTGCTCTTGTTTTGGTGAATATGTTGCCGCTGCTGTGTGTAAGTGTGGGAATGTGTGTCCATGAGTGTGTTTTCGGTATAACTGTGTGTGTAAGACTGTATGACACTGTGTGTGTGTGTGGTTAAGAGTGTAGGTGTGTGCGTACGAACGTATGCGTGTGAGTAAGAGTTTGTGTGTGACTCCGTGAGCGTTTATTAGCTAGCTCAGGCACCCACTCGCTTTTAAAAATAGCTGCCTCTTCTCCACAGGCTGTCAGCAGCAATGAGAATATAAGGAGTTCCACTGAGCACAGGGCTGCATCCCTAAAACAATGAGGACTGGAACCAGGACAGGGGTGGCAGAGAGGACAGGTTCTCAACAACCGCTAAATCACAGGTTGCGCACACACACGCACAACACACACAAAGGACAACAACTTCCCAAATCCCAGCATGCTTTAGCATCCAGACAATAAGAAATCGGAAGCTTCAGAGAACGTATGAATCCCTGCGTGCTGACAGGACAGGATGTCCACAGCGTGAGGAGCAGGGACCTGCCTCATCCAGCTCCGCCTGCCTCAAGTCTGCGCTTGTCTGGTTGTTACTGAACCAGAGAGACACAGGAGACCGTCTCTGTCTCTCCCTCCTCCGAGTCTCTCGATGACACACTGATCCATGTTTCTAATAACCACCCTTCCCTTATCCCTGAGCCAATAGACAGCGAAAATAAAAATAAAATTTAAAGAAAGAGAGAGGGAAAAAGAGAGAGAAAAGATGTAACGGAAAATAGATGGAGATAGAGAGGGATCTGATGAAGCTGGGTGAAATCCCTGTTTCCCAGTCGGCCGGTTTAAACGGCGTTCCCACATTGTGTCATTATTTCGGAGCGCGGCGCGTTTTGGCGGAGGCCTCCTTCCCCCGCGTTCCCTAGGTGACGAGATGCTGAGCGCGTGCCGACATTTATATCATTGTGTTATTCATCTTCCTGCTTACGCCCCTCGCTCCTCTCTGGGAGGGGAATAATCATACACACAAGCACAGCCTCTTGCTTTCCTCTGTCTCTGTGTCTGTCTGTGACTCTCTCACATGTACGAGCAGACAGATGTACGCATGCACATGTACACACAAACACGTGCACGCAGAGAGAAAAAACGACACACACACACACACACCCCTAAATAAAATGTAGTTCCACTGAGGCAACCTACCCTACCTCACTTATCCCATTTTACATATGGACTAAATCGACACCGAACAAACAGTATTTCAATGTGTTCGTGTTGATAATGTTTGACCTCAGGACATAGATATTTCTTATCGTTTTTAAAGCCTCCCCCATGAGCAGGGCAGGGCCAACACCAGACATCGGTGTACCCTCAGACAACACAAAAGCACCCGATCATTGTCTCTTCATTAGTAAATTACCTCAAATAGATAATTAGCTAATTCGGTTGAGTGCTTCTTCAGTCTGTCTCCTGCGATGTAGCTAGCATGAGGCTGACAGTCGAAGGGTAAGAGCATGCCAGACGTCGGAGTAGATTAGCACGCAGTTGACTTGTTTTGTTGTCTCCATAGCATCGTCCCAGGTGCGAAGAATCTCTGAACTGTGTGTAAACCTTTTGTTCAAACGAGGACATTGTGACAGACCTAAATATAGGCAATCAAGCGACACAACTGTGACTTCCTTACCCAATTATATTTATTTACAGCAGTACGCATGAGCAAAGTTTGTATTTGACTTTCCTTTTGTCTCCTCTCCTCTTCTTGCTCCCTGCTCCTTTCCTCCGTTTTGGTTTCTCTCCATTTCTCTCCTCTCCAACCCTTTCTTCACCTATTCCTTCCTCTCCTTTCCCAACATCCGTCCACATCCTCCTCTCTCTCCTCCCAACCTCCCTCATTCAGAGCAGCACCAGTCAAATTGATTTCTCTGCTGTGCTAAGAAGACCCATCAGCTCACAGACTGTTACCTTTTCCCTTGGAGCACTCGTTTGCACTCTCTCTCTCTCTCTCTCTCTCTCTCTCTCTCTTCTCTCTCTCTGTCTCTCTCTCTCTTTCTTACTTTCTTCATCTCTTCCATCCTCTCTTCGCTCAATTCCTTCCTTTGTTTTATTTCTCCTCTCACTTCAACCTCACCCCCCTCCCTCCACTATCAATATAGCTGGATCTGTGTGTGTGTGCGTGTGTTTGTGTGTGTGTGTGTGTGTGTTTGTGTGTGTCTGTGTGTGTGCGTGCGCGCGCGCATGCATGCGCACGTATGTGCGCTCCTATAAATGCAGATAACAAACATGAACAGCGTATGAACAGAGGAGCGAATAGGCTTCGCTAATGGCTCATCAGGAAGTTAGTTGGAGAAGTGAGCATGCAGGTTCTGAGCCCTCCACTGCCGTGGTCTGCTCAGTGAGAGCTCGTCATCATGACAATGAAGAGAGAAAGAATGAGAGTGTGTGTCATTTGTGGGTCCTGGCAGAATACAATACACAGGACGTTCCAGCAGTCAATGGAGAGAGGGGAATATCATAGGTGGTGTGCATTGATTTAGTCTGATTTGTGGGTGTGAGCGTGGGAGTTTAACACAGGCTGAGGTGTATCCAGGTGTCGGACTATCCCTGGATCGCAACCAGTCATGTATTACTAATCAAGTAAGCAGCCCACTTCTCATCGATCCTACTGAAGAGTAGAGACAGAACTGAAGGGTTCTGAGATGAGGAAGGAGGGCGGGGTGACATACGAGGGTGGGAGGAGGGAGGAGAGACAGGGAGGAGAGGAGAAGGAGAGACAAGGGGGGGAGAGAGGGAGGAGTCACAGGGGGAGGAGAGAGGGAGGAGGGAGAGGAACACGGGAACGAAAGGGAAAGGAGAGCGTAAGGAAGAGGTGGAGAGACGAGGAGTTAAAGAAAGAACGTGGGGGAGAAAGTGAGAGGGACAGGTCTCTCACTTTCACGTCTTGCTGTCACGTGAAAAAAAGTGATAAACACGCTGGTAACAATAGCTTGTTTACTTGCAGAAACATCACAGACACCTGCCCATGTTCCAATGCCAAGACGTTATACAACAACAACAAACCATATGTCTCTGTTGACGACACTAACACAGGGACACCCCCCTTTTGAAGACTGCTGATTGTAACACATCCACAAACGCGTCAATGACCTCATGGAGTACAACACTTTTAATTTGTAGTTTAATCCTCCAAGCTGATGTCCTTGACAGGTTAACATTTAATTCTGTTCACTTTATTGATCAGGAAGGAATGAAAATAGTATATTAAAGTATTAAATATGAGATGGCATGCCAATCTGTTGTATATATTTTTGTTGCTGATTGTGCATGTGCCTAACCAGAACTTTGTTGATTCTGGTTAGAGCTGCTTCATGTCTCAGATTAGTTACGCTATCAGATTTGGATGAAATCCCTCGTGCTCCTGAACAAGGTGGAGACATCTCTGAGAGGATTAGTTCTTGTTTGTACGGGTCGCTTGGCGCTTGGTCTGTTACCAGGAAACAATGCCACACTGAGCCCCCAGAAGAGATGTCAGGATGGTTGTTGTCAGGCCTCCTGTTTCTCTATGCTTAAAAAGATTCAGGAGGGATTGCTCTTTCTCTCCCTCTCTGTCTCTTGCTCTGTTTTTCCTCTTCAAATTGCTCTCATCTCTGTTAAATCAATGAGCACTCACAGGCTGACATTTTGCTGGTCCAACACTCATTCTCCTGGCTTGAAACAAAGAGCGAGAGATATAAAAAGAAGACGAAACAGATGCCACCCGACCACAATCGTCTAGCTTCAAAACGGAAAGCCTGACCTTTCACGACAACCACCCTCCACTTCTGAAACACAGATACGCAGAGAGAGAGAGAGAGAGAGAGAGAGACAGGGGAAGGGGAAGGGGGAGAGAGAGAGAGAGATAGAGAGAGAGAGAGAGAGACAGGGGAAGGGGAAGGGGGAGAGAGAGACGGAGCCTCTTCCCCCCTCCCCCTCTCCCCCTTGGGAGAGAGGGGGAGGGGGGAAGAGGCTACCTGGGTAGTGAGTGTGTTTCATCTGTCTGATCTTTATAAACAGGCTTGTGTGTAATTACCACAGAGAGGAGACAGAAACGGGGTATTGATCAGCGGTATAGAGAACACACACACACACACACTTGGAGCATGGGACTGGATCCCCATGTGTACCTGTAAGGGACTGGGTATGATCAAAGCTTGTGAGAACACAAGACAGTTGTGGCCTTGGTGTCTCCAAATCAACAAGCTTGCAGTACAGACCACAAAACATGTCACATGCACTCTTTTCATACCCTGTGGATTTATACCTTGGATCAGACCTCACCGGCCGATATGGTGAGGTACAGACATGAATAATTGAGCTCTGATTTGTGGCCTAATTTTCCCACATGTCGCTCCACCACCATAGGGAATTCTCTGAGCGACATTTGGAATCTCGGGAATCTGTCAGTACTGGTTGTTAATTTTATGTCTTCTGTGTGTATGTGTGGGTGGTGTGGGTGTGTATGTGTGTGTTACACTCCGAGGAAATGCTATCTATCCCATTGGATGACATATTGTATAACGAGGTAGGGATGGTTATCACTAAAGAATAATGGTGACATTAGTGTAATTTATTCCAAACTGAGATCCACAGCAAGATAAGACTATGGACATTACACAAGAGATACACACACACACACACACACACATACACAGACAAGAGTTAGGGTCTTTGCAAATGACCCGTCTTCACTGTAGATGAATTTAGGGGAAGGAAGTCGATATCTGTCTATAGTTTATAGACTGTCGGGCACAGTGTGTGTGTGTGTGTATGTGTGTGTGTGTGTGTGTGCGTGCATGTATGAATATGTACGAGAAAGTGCGTATCATCGTTGCAAATTCAAGTCTACAAATTGTAAGCAAATATACATCATTGATATCTTTAATTATTGTTTTTCCTCCCAGATTAAATATATCAGAAGCATGTGCTACCTACTTACCTACTGTTGGAGTGTATGTAGGACAGTGATATTAATACAGGTGCCTGTGAGCTAGAGAATCTTCCTTGGATGTCCTTTTGCTGTGAGAAGAGAGCACATTGTCTGAGACCCATTCACACTCATCTAGAATTAAGCTTGGCCCCTGAGAAAGAAAACACACGTTAAGGCAATTCGGTCACGTATTAAAACTTTGTTTTAAAAAAACTCTTCATTCATCAGCTCTATTGAAGCATCTCGCGTCGGTGAATCGTTACACACTATAAAACAACGCTATCACTGCTGGTGAAAATTAGAATTTTGTCTTTCAGAACAGAGCCCATTACAAACCATCGAACCCCCCCAAAAATGTTTTCCTTAGTTTAGAAATCGGAAATAAACAGCAGTTTGTTTTTTCTATCTTTGTCACCCAGAAAGCTTTGCCCTGTCTGGCCCCGGCCCATGTGCAAGGAGAGATAAAGCGTCAAGGGTGACTATTAGGGGCTGGCTGTTTAAGAGACTGTAATTATATTCATTAATTTGGTTTCAATTAGAGTGGTAGTGCTGCCCAATGAAGATGGGATCTCCTATACAGCATGGAGGGTAAGGGAGGGGCCAGGGTGCAACATTGGAGCTGAACAGAAAACTGAAACTCAGAAGTACTTTGGTCAGACTAGCAGATAGTGGTGTTGAGGGATTGAACTGGTATATTGTTTGGTTTACTGTTCATTTTTTATTAATACAGTTGTAACCGGGAGATGGTAGACAGATATTTTAATGCCCTTGTCTAACCCCACAGAGAGACCACTACAGTATACTGTTCAATAAAAAGAGAAATGTTGTGGTTTTGCCTTGCGAGTGTTGACCTTTTACTGTCTCATCATATAAAGTGAGTGTGAATGTGTGTTTGTCTGTGTGTGTGCGTGTGTTTGTCTGTGTGTGTGTGTGAACCGTATGACACTGTACAGACAGCTCAAAAAGCAAAAATCCTTCCCAATCCTGAACCGCGACAATCCCTCCAGGACCCACCTGCTGTAAACCATGTGAAGAAGCCAAGTGTGAGTGTGTCTGTGTTTGTGTGTGTGTGTGACAGCGAGTAAAAGAGAGACAGAGAGAAAGAAAAGGAAGAAAGAGGGAGTGCATACCAAAAGAAAGAAATGAGAGACAGAAAGAGAGGGGTGAGGGAGAGCTTCTAGGTACCATACTTTATAAATCCCAAAGGGATATTGCAGAATATGAGAGTTTATGTAAGAGAATATGTGTGTTTGTTACTTTTCTACCACTGGCTTTCTTTCCCTTACACTTCATCCATCTCTGGCCAAACCCAACGCCCCTTATTGATGAAGGCCACGTATCAATAATTCAGCCATACATCTGATTAGCCAATCAGATTGATGATGAGGCCCTGCACTGTGCTCCTTCACGTCAACCCCTTTACTTGGCCCTGGGCTGTTGCTAGCTCTCTCCCTCATTACTCTCTCCCTTTATCCACCATGCCCTAGTCTCCTCCCATCACTCTCTCCCTCTATCTCCTCTCCCTCGCTCGGCCTCGTCCATCACTCTGGTTCTATCTGTCCGGGGTCGCTCCTCATCGTTCTCCCCCACTTCCTGCTAGTTCTCCATCTCCAGGCCTTCCTGTTTACCTGCTTTTCTGTCTTCTATTGGAGGGATTTGTGAGGGTCACCCACAGGGTATTGTTCCTCCCTCCCTTCCTCCTTTCCACCCCCCCCCCCGTTCCCAATTGGAGGAACACTTTCCCTCCCTCCCTCCCTCCTTCACCCCCTTCCTCTCTCTCTATCACTGTCTGTCTCTCTCTCCCTCTCTCTTTCCCTTCCACTCTCTTTGTATCTCCCTTCCTTCCTTCTCTCTCTCTTTCTCTCTCTCTCATCAGGTACATCAGATGAAGGGATGAGCATCAGCTGGTTGACGAAACTTGAGGGGGTCATGTCCTCAGCAGGTAACAGGTGGTAGAGGGGGAGGCAGGAACCAAGAAGGGATGGAGGGATTGAGGGAGGGAGGGGAACAGAGGAAGCAAAGAGAGAGATAGAAGAAGGTGTAAGGGAGGGAGTGAGAGGTGGAGCAAAAGAGAGAAGGAGACGGTGGGGGAGAGCGCTGGAGGGAGTGAAGGCGCAGGTGAAGAATGAGGGGGGATGGAGAGAGAGGGGAAAGAAAAAAGTGTGGTGGAGGGGGGGGGGGGGGGGACTTTCCAGTGGGGATTCAGTCCGAGTTGAGGGCGCGTTTCTTTTTCAGCATGAGAGGATCAATATTCCCCAGTCTACTCTCAGAGCTCATAAGAGCAGAGTGGAGAAAAGGCCTCTGTGTGTGTGTGTGTGTGTGTCTGTGTAAATGCGTGTTTCGCATTTGTATGCCACTTTGTGTGTTTGTTTGAAATGAAGTAGAAAGGCAGGCAAGGAATGAGAGTTGGCGCTAAAGAACCCAAGTGTTAATTACATATTGATCCAATTTAGCTGATGATTCCGGAAGAGGAGAGCGAGAGCGCAGAGTGAGACGGAGAGAGGGATATTCAGACAAAATGCCTGTTAAAAAGTTGTGCGTTCCCAGCAAGTCATTTTCACCCTGTCCTTCACCTCTCTCTCATGTTAAACAGCCACTCTTCTCCTTTTTTTCTTTTTCACTCTCTTTTGTTTCTCTTTTTGTCACTCTCACTCTTTCTCTCTCTCTTTCTGCCTCATTCTCTATGTATCTCACAGACGCCTTCTCTCCCTCTTTCCCTTCTCTCTTTCTCTCTCGGTTTTTCTTCTTTTATGCTTTCCAATGAATCCATAGACGCCTACCTTGGGTTCCCTAGAAAAGTCGAGTAGGCTCATGTCGTGTCCTAGTTTGTTGTACAGACTTTTTCTTGAGTCTGAGCACTCCATTCAGCCAGCTGCCTCCCACCTCCTTTCTCCATGCAGGTCTATTCAGGGGAGGGCTGTAAAGAATCATGCACAGCTTGGGCTTGGCTCAGAGTTCCTACTTTATGATAGGTGATAGTGACACAATAGGTTGACTGGCAAAAAAACATGTCCGTGTGTGTTTGTCCGTGTGTGTCGGCCCGCGTGTTGCTGTTGTATGCATTTGCACAATGCTCAGAGACAGGGCCTACGTGGGTGTATTGCTGTGTGTGTCGACGTGCTCTCCCTCCTCCCTGCAGCTGATCAATGGAGCTAACGTGTTCAGCGCCTCATCTTTAATTTAGCATGGAGGGAGAGAGGAGAGAGAGAGAGAGAGAGAGAGAGAGAGAGGAGAGAGAGAGAGAGAGAGAGAGAGGAGAGAGAGAGAGAGAGAGAGAGAGGGAGAGAGAGAGAGAGAGAGAGAGAGAGAGAGAGAGAGGAGAGAGAGGGAGAGAGAGAGAGGAGAGAGAGAGAGAGAGAGAGAGAGAGAGAGAGAGAGAGAGAGAGAGAGGGAGGAAGAGGAGGGGAGGAAGAGGAGGGGAGGAAGATGCCAAGAGGGGATAAGGGAATGGGGGAGGAGAGGATTTCTAATCTCATTTAACTGGGGAGATATGAGGCAATTACCATTTATCCTCTTAGTTTTACATGCGCGCACACACACACACACACATGCTGTTACACAGCATGCAGTCTTCAGGTGGTTGACACCTGATCAAGCAAATCTAGGAGATCTATAAGATCCAGGGAGATCGTGGTAACACGGAGGAGCCTCTTAGACTGCATTGGCATGTGTTTCCTTGTTCCAACACGGATGTGATTGACAACACATGTTGACTGCCATGTCTACCAGGTACTACGTAATAGTGTACATAGGATCAAGTGTCTGTGTGTGTGAACTGTAGACATGGGTCCAACATGCAACGCATGGCGGCGGTCTTGGTGTATGTTTACAACCAAGTACCAATTATTGCGACATGAAGGTAGTACACACACAATTAAAGTGTTGCTCACTGCAGGACCAACACATAGGTTGTGTTGTGTGTGTGTGTGTGTGTGTGTCTAATAACAGTGTTTAATCAACTCCCTGTAAAACAAGCGTTCTAATTAGTGCTAGTCTCCAGAGAATTCTCCCTGACATTGTCATACTTTTACCCGCATGTGCACTTAGCCGATGAAGAGCAACCTCCCATGTTCATGTGTCAAGGCAGGAAGTACAGTATGGATTAGGCAGATGTGATGACCATGCTTTAGAACCACTTGTGTTCAATAAAATCTTTCATTAATGTACTGTCCAATTACCACAGCACGCAATGCAACTACTGACCAAAACGGGCAAACAAACTAATGGAAGAGGTGGGCTGAGGGGAAGGCGAAAGATGGAGTGCGAGATGTGGGGTCTGGAGGGACCGACACGGCAATTCCTCACGTTCGCCATTTTTGAAATGTTTGTTTCTCTCCCCTTTTCCCTCGTTCAGCAGTTCTGGGTCCGCAGGCTGACTCAGGGAAGGCCTTATGTGACTGACCCCCATAACACCCCAGTCTTGCTGGGAAGATTAAACACATTCTGGGAAAAACACACATAGAGTGGTTACCACATACAGTATATGAGTACATAATCATACACCACTCTCTCTCTGTCTCTCTCTCTGTCTCTCTCACTCTATGTCTCTCTCCCTATCTCTCTTTCTGTCTCTCTTTCCGTCTGTCTGTCTGTCTATCTCTCTCTCACTCTCTCCCTCTCTCCCTCCTCTCTCTCTCTCTCTCTCTCTCTCTCTCTCTCTCTCTCTCTCTCTCTCTCTCTCTCTCTCTCTCTCTCGGTCTGTCTCGGTCTCTCTCTCTCTCTCTCTCTCTCTCTCTCTCTCTCTCTCTCTCTCTCTCTCTCTCTCTCTCTCTCTCTCTCTCTCTCTCTCTCTGTCTCTGTCTCTGTCTCTGTCTGTCTGTCTCTGTCTGTCTCGGTCTCTCTCGGTCTCTCTCTGTCTCTCTTTCTGTCTCTCTCTCTCTGTGTCTCTCTGTCTCTCTCTCTCTTTCCCCGCTCTCTCCATTCATCCTTGCCAAGAAAGACTCTCAGGACTTATGGCTTCCCAGGTGCTTTACCCTGTCACCACCAAGAACTACTGTACCACTTATTTCTTGCACTCTGTGTGTGTATATGTGTGTGAGAGGGGGGTGTATGTGTTGTGTGTGTGTGTGTGTGTGTTCATCTGTCAAAGGACTGGGACCCAGCTCATATCTTAGACGTTAACACCCAGATAGGAAAACCACTCTGCTTTTGATTTGAGGACAGAAAAGTGGTTTACTAAAGCAGCCTCATATTTTCTCTCTTCTTCCCTTCTCCGCTTGGCCTTTATTTGCCAATCTCATCTCTCTTCACAGAACTGTGAAATGAGAATGGCTTATTCTCTGAGCTATGTGCACCCAAGTCTGCACTATTCGGATCTGTCTCTATAATCAACTTCATATCTCATTGTGAATTTAGTCATATTTACCAAGAGGCTCTGTTTTATACATACAAGTCTCAAGTCTCTGAGCTATTGTCCCAGTCAAGCCCCAAGTCAAATGTTCCGTTTTCACCAGAGATTTCTGAAGGGCCGAGTTGAATGAAAGGTGCCATGACAATGATGGAAGCAGCTGCAGCTGCCTATTTAACGGTCTGGTTTGGCTGCAGGCGAACGTGTTTGAACTGGAAAATACTGCTCTGTGGGCTTGACGTTTTCATATCACAATACAAAAACGGAAAATTAAGTAATGCGCCACGATTTTCATTTTCAAAATCGAATGGAAAATGACACCAGCATTAAATGCTTCAAACGGTTGCGCGTGACAAGGTTGTGTTGTTCACGGTTTCCTAAGGGGGGCACACTTGGGGCCCGTCCTCCTTCAGGAAGCATGTTCGCTTGCGTCATGATGTGCCCTGTATCTCTTTAAACGCTTCAGCTTCAGGCAGGCAGAGTGTTTGCACATTGCTGGAGGCTTCCCCCTTAACTACTGTCTGCTGGCTGACTGTTGGTGTTGACAGATTCTCCCTTCTTCTACTCCACCACCTCTCCTCCCCTCCGCCCCACGCTCTACCCTTCACTCTCCAAAAACAATTGATGGGGGTGTTTCTTCACTCCCAAACCTGCACTCTTTCCCTCTCTCTTTTTCTTTCTCTTTCTACCTCTATGTCTCTCGTTCTCTCTCTTTCTATCATCTCTTTGCCTCTCTTGTTGTGTCCCTTTCTACCCCTCATTCTCGTTCTCTCTCCCTTTCTTTCACTCTCATTCCTCCTTCTCCCCAGTCAACTCCACCCCCTCATTTTCCATCCCCCGCTCTCAAATCATCAGCGTTGGTAAATATAATTTAATTCCGCCGCTGTCAGACGGGGGACTGATGGCGATCCATCTCCTGGAAGTCTCCGGAGCGGAACCAGGACGCAGATCCAGAGGAACCAGACGGGAACGTCGATCCTGTGTCCTGCCTCGGACTGATGGACGCCAGACATGTGACCCTCAAGAGGAAAACAACGTTTGCGATTGAAAGAAGGCACCGGAATTAGGAATGATGGAGTTAGGATGTCAGGACGAAAGGATGGAAACGGCTAGTCAAGGAGGGCCTCGGGAGATGAGCAACAATTGCGTCTTCAAACGTCTTTTGGAGTGAGAGTAGGGAGAACCATTGGCTCTAAAGGAAGGACACTACAAACATACACTCCCACACACATTTCCAGTACAGCTCCTCCACACTCTAGGCACCCTGGTATACTGCACATTACAACATGATGTGTCAGGCTACGTGCTTGTGGTAGTGTCTTACTCTGAGATTAATTGAGAAAGGAAGGCATTAGTGATGTGTGTGGGGGGGGCAGTGTGTCTGTGAGTTTGTGTGTGTGTGTGTGTGTGCGTTTGTGAGTATGCTTTTGTGATCCTCCACCGCTCAACATCAAACAAACAGGAATGTGAAGTGAACAGGCATATCATTCATCTGTATTGTGGTCTGATGTCATGAGTACAAATGAAGGGAAGACAGTTTCTGTTAGATGCAAGGCACATTCACAGTGTTACAGTGCATGAGCTGTACATTTTGTGAAATCCATTTCATGCCCAGGTTGCACCAAGGTCAGTGTGACCTCGTCAAATGAAGGCTCCTATGTGAATGTCACCTACAACTGTTTGAAAGTGTTCATTTTGAACACGTTTATCTAATCACGCAAAACATATCACGATCACGGAACTAAGTACTTTATTGATCCCACAATACACAAACATTCTGGTGTCACACAGGGGTAATGAACACATGCTTTATTTCTCTTACTAAAGCCCTACCCCTGTAGCCAATAGCCCTGGTCAATCTGAGCATTAGAATTGAACTCGGTCCTCTATCTTCTCCCTTCCTTTCCACCCCTGCTCACCTTCTTCCCTCCTTTTCACACCCCTGGCTGTGACTCCGTTTTCAACTTTGAATTGTGTCAATAGAGGAAAGCTGGAACATCTGAACCCTCTCTGTCACGTCCCCCCGCCCTGCTTGCATGTGTGTTCTGTCTTGTTGTGTGGAACCTGACAAGGGCTAAACACCAAACGATACCAAGGAAAATCCCGGACGAGCCCCCATTTGTTACAAATCTCTTCTGGGGAAAGGCCATCACCACTCCCCCGTCACCGGGGCAACTACTCTCATCCAATCAACTGTCTGTCCGTCTGCATTTAAACCCTTACGTGTCCGCTGTTCTGGAGTCTCTTGTGTGTGTTTGTAGTCGGCTGTATATGTGTTTGTGCCATTCGTTATTGGCGACGATACTGTTGAGACATCTGTTAATTGTTACTTTTTATCGTCCAACTTGGGTTCTTACTTCTGTTAGTGCCGATACGCGGTATCGTGCTTGTCGCTGTTTCTGTTTTCATTATTAGTTCAGTCGCACAGGGGCTTTGGAACAGGTAAGCTGCCCATGGGCCATACACCCCATCACATAGCTAACCTCTGTTAAACACCTAGGTAAGGAGCGTGTGCCACCCATGTCTGTTTAGTACAGGGACGTTCTTGGTTAGATAGTAGATTGGACACTATTTTGTTAATTACTTTTCTTTGGCACCGTTCATAGATACATTGTAGCTGTGTCATTTGTTCTGTGTTAAGAAATAAACACGTTTTTCGCCTGTACCACAGTGTCCTGGTGATATAGGCTTTTTGAGCAGTGTTACGGCCTTTCCTCTAGAAGAGGTTCGTAACATTCTCTTTCTCTTTCTATGCCCCATTTTCTCTCCCTCATTCACCCTCTTATTCTCGCTCTCTCTCTCTTTCTCTGTTTCCTCCCTCTCTCTCAGTGTTGGTATCGATCTGAGACGGACCCATAGGACCCCTGATGCTAGTCTTACCATGGGAGGGAAAAGTGGGTATAATCTTTTCTTCATGTTCTGCATCTTTGTGCGTGCATGTGTGTGTCTGATGGGCGAGTTTATTGACTAGAGGTAGAGAGGAAAAGAAAGGAAAAGTTGACTGCAGTACTGCTGTAATACAGTCGAACTACAGTAGTAATACAGTAGTATTTTCCAGACTAGCAAGGCCTCCTCCTGGCTAGGTCCCATAGCTGTCCCCTGCTCCCATGCTTCTGTGTTCAGAAGAAGAAACTCCTCCCATGTCTCTATACCTCCACACTGAGACCTGCCAAGCTGTCCGACAACAAGCCAGCAGAGTAGGGCAGAGAGCACAGCCAGTTGGCAACAAGAGTGTGTGCCGAGGGATGTGTGTGTGTGCCGAGGGATGTGTGTGTGTGCCGAGGGATGTGTGTGTGTGCCGAGGGATGTGTGTGTTGCGTCCTCTGAGGACACGGCTGCAGGACTGGTGGGGTGTCTAAGTATGACATACGACATCCTCACGTCTGTGGAGATGAGGACAAGCGTGTGGATGAGGACAAGCCTGTGCGTGTCTGAGAGGATGGGGAGCACGCTGTCACCCACCAGAACGCAGAATAACTAGAGACAGAGAGGGAGGGAGGGAGGGAGGGAGGGACGGGAGGGAGGGAGGGAGAGAGAGAGGGAGGGAGGGAGGGAGGGAGGGAGGGAGGGAGGGAGGGGAGGGAGGGAGGGGAGGGAGGGATGGGAGGGAGGAAGGGAGAGAGAGAGAGACGAGAGGAGAGAGGACAGAGAGAGAGAGAGAGAGAGGGAGGAGGAGGTAGGGAGGGAGGGATGGAGGGAGGGAGGGGAGGGAGGGAGGGTAGGGAGGGGAGGGGAGGGAGGGAGAGAGAGAGAGAGAGAGAGAGATGGAGAGAGAGAGAGATGAGAGAGAGAGATCGAGAGAGAGGAGAGGGAGGGAGGGAGGGAGAGAGAGAGAGAGAGAGAGAGGAGAGAGAGAGAGAGAGGGAGGGATGGGGAGGGAGGGAGAGAGAGAGAGAGAGAGAGAGAGAGAGAGAGAGAGAGAGAGAGAGAGAGAGATGAGAGAGAGAGGGAGGGGGAGGGAGGGACATACAGTAGAGAGATAGAGGAAGAGAAAGAAAGAAGGAACGGCAAATTAACAACTTGTACATGGAGAGTTGCTTAGACACTTTAATAGATAGCGATATATACATGTTGTTCATCCTACAGTAACTAATTATCGATCGGAGTTTGAAACAACAGCCTAATCGTTGATGCACACACGTGCCATAGATTATATGTTCATTATGGTGACAGGAAGGGACATGTTACACCCAAGAGTACCATTAACAACCCTACACACACACACCACAGGCATGCATACAGCCACACCACACACACCCACAGGCATGCATACAGCCACACACACACACACAGGCAAATGCACACACACAAGCACACACATTTACACACACACACACACACACACTACCAGTATAGGACTCTACTTACTAATGAGGGTTGTAGACAGTTAGTACAAATGATCGGAGAAATAATTAAGTAGTTAACAGAAACATCAATTGAGTTAATATATGTACCTATGTCATGTATTTTATGTTTGCACACATGAAAATCTGAAAGATAAAGAAGCAAGACAGAAATGGGCAGAATAGAAAGAGAGATGAAACTATGGAGCGAGGGAAAGATTGAGGCATCTGTTCTTATTAATATGATTTCCAAGTAGCAATTAACCAAGTTTGCCATATCATCCCCAATCCCAACCAATCAATTTGTCTCACATTCCCAGCCACTAAAAATGGTCTTTATTCTCATTTAAACAGGGACTCATTAGATGGTCCGGAGAGATAATTGTAGAGGATTCTGGGTAATTATGGCCATGATGCAGAGTGAGCTACAGGATTCCCTTGATGTTAAAAACATGATCTGTTTTCAAATTGGTCAGACATAACAGAGATACACGTCTAATACCACATACACAAACAAGTCTACTGTATTCCACTTTTAGAAGCTATCCTTTCAATTTCACCCACTGTGTAGAAATGCTATCCTTGCATTTACATGCACTTTGTATAGATGCTATCCTTGCATTTACATGCACTGTGTAATGTGTATAGATGCTATCCTTGCATTTCCATGCATTGTGTATCGATGCTATCTTTGCATTTACATGCACTGTGTAAAGATGCTATCTTTGCATTTACATGCACTGTGTAAAGATGCTATCCTTGCATTTCCATGCACTGTGTATAGATGCTATCCTTGCATTTCCATGCACTGTGTATAGATGCTATCCTTGCATTTCCATGCACTGTGTATAGATGCTATCCTTGCATTTCCATGCACTGTGTATAGATGGTTTTCTTGTATTTACAAGCACTGTGCAAAAATGCTACCCTGTACCCAGTCCATCAATAGCAAAGCCTGTACATGTCTATGTTTGCCAGTGGCAAGACAGACAGCAAATCCTTTTAAAAGAACCTAGGATCCAAACACTCGACGGCGATCCCCTCAAGGACATTTTGAGGTTGGGCGGCCCCTTCTTCTCTGTTCTGTCGCCATGAGAAAGACAGAACGATGATTGGACGATCAATCAGGGAGCAGAACAACAGCGTCAGTGAGCCTCTGTATCCTTGCCCAGAGCAGTTGCCTGTCTGTTGGGAATTGAAAATTAAAAGACCATTAAACATCGTTAGGCCATCATTTGTAACAGGCTGCAATTAAGCTCTCCCTCTCTCACGCACACACACACACACACATAATGTACACACACACATAATGTACACACACACATAATGTACACACACACACACATTATTAAGCCTTATCACAAGACACATGCAAACAATGACTTGACCCTTATTAGGTATTTTTCCACGGTGTCTGTGAACAAACATACACACACAGAAACACCCCCGTACATACTTTCATATATTTTTCGTCACAGGACATGGGGAATTTTAGACCAAGGGAGACTTCACTGGGTGTTCTGGCATCAAAATGGAATTTCCCTGTTGCACTGAGTGAGTCATGATAGACGGACTGGTAGGAAAAGAGAGACAGTTAAGGGTGTGTAAATTGCGTTAAGACAATACGAGAGACAGAGGGGGTGCAATTAGGAGAGTAGTCAGGAAAGGAGGATTGAGGAATGAGACGAGAAAGCGAGGCGAGGGAGAGAAAGGGAAGGATGAGGAACTGAGATGCTGTCATTAATGAGATGATGTCTTTGATCTAAATGATAAAAGAGCACATCGCTGAGTCATCCCACCTTTACTTTTTAATGCCTGGGTGCGTGTGTGTATGAGTGTGGGCGAGTGTGTGTTTCTGTCCGTGTGTTTTTGTATGCGATTCCGTGCGTCTGTGTGCATGTGCGTGAGTACGTGTGTGAGTGTGTGTCTGTCCAGCTAATTCCATGACTCAGCAATCCCTTTTACGGCGTAATAAATTAGGGATTTCTCCATAAGACTAATAAATACAGAAGCACAGAATTATGGAAATGTTTACGTCATTTCGGATTCTGGTGGAAAGAATCATAAATCATTTGTAAAATTATGAGAGCTGCATGTAAAGATTTTGAACTGATTCTGTTCTGATTGCAGTCCCAAGAGCCCTTTTGAGCATGCACTGAACTTAATTAAAATAATTTAGCAGTAGTGTCACAATTATCACATTATCATTTAGCTCTATTGTCACAGTCTGTGAAAGAATGCACAAATGATCTTGCAGCCTATTAAACCATATATTCCATACCTTCAACCATTTACAGAAA
Source organism: Thaleichthys pacificus (assembly GCA_023658055.1). Classification (NCBI taxonomy): domain Eukaryota; kingdom Metazoa; phylum Chordata; class Actinopteri; order Osmeriformes; family Osmeridae; genus Thaleichthys; species Thaleichthys pacificus. The sequence goes on from CM042852.1 coordinate 1,307,693, forward strand.
CCAGATTTAGTTGTCTTTTACTGTTTGCGGAGATATGTTACATGTCCCTCTCTCTCTCTCTCTCTCTCTCTCTCTCTCTCTCTCTCTCTCTCTCTCTCTCTCTCTTTTTCACTCCCTCCCTTATGGTGTATCTCTGTCTTCTCATTTCTCTCTTTCAGACACACACAGCTGCCCATCACCCTCCCCCATCCCTACATCTCTCCCAGCCACAGTCCATGCATTTCATATTGTGACTGTCTCTCCGCCGGCCTGATAACTGCCCACCCTCAAATTGATGTGACACATTTCAATTTTTCTCCACTCCTTTAATACAGTATCTGTTTTATTCCCTCCCTCTCTCCCTCTTCAAGTGAGGTGAGCAATTCAAAAGCCGGCAAACTGATTCCATTCTGCAGGCTAGTTATTAAATTTGTTTTGCAAATCTCCACCCCCATCCCTCGTCCTCTCCTCCTCGCCCCCTCCATTTCACTCTCCCCCATTTCTCTCTTCTCCCACTCAGTCCCTCCCCTGGGCCCTCCCTTGCACTAGCCTGTCATCACCCGTCCTGTAAAAAAAACACACAGTTGAGAGAAAAGCAGAAATTGAAAGAGATAAAGGTAGAGACAGAGCAAGGTAGAGACTGAGCAAGGGAGAGAGAGAGAGAGAGAGAGAGAGAGAGAGAGAGAGAGAGAGGGAGGGAGGGAGGGAGGGAGGGAGGGAGGGAGGGAGGGAGGGAGGGAGGGAGGGAGGGAGGGAGGGAGGGAGGGAGGGAGGGAGGGAGGGAGGGAGGGAGGGAGGGATAACAGATTATTTCCAGGGAAATAGCCTGGTGTATATATTCAAAATGTGAAGCACTTTTTCATAATCTCTTTTATTACAGCAATTTGTTACTGAGCCCTCATATGGGCTGGGGGGGGGGGGGGGTTGAGTGAGAGGGATGCGAAAGTCTAGGTGGGGGGTGGAGCGGGAAGGGGGGCGGAAACTTGACCGTAGAGAAAAGGCAAGCTTGATAACATTAATGAACACTTGTGACAGACGCTTCTCATACAGTACTAACTGCAGGGTGAATATTGATAGTTCAGCAGCTGTCATCAGCATCTTGATGGAAATATAAAGACACACGCATGCACACACGCGCTTGCTCACACACACATGCTCACAGACACACATTTGCATGCATACAAACACACACACTGTCACTGTACATACACACACACACAGACATGCAGAAACGCACATTTACACTTTCTTTTAAATGTTTATATGAACAGTGCATGAACAGACACACACCCATGCACACACACACATTATCTTTCTGTCTTTTCTATCTTTTCTAACAGTGACTCCTGGCAGACAAGCCGTTGATTATCTGTTGCGTGACTCATATCTCACAGTTTAGAGAGAGAGCAATAGAGAGAGAGAGAGAGAGAGAGAGAGAGAGAGAGAGAGAGAGAGAGAGAGAGAGAGAGAGAGAGAGAGAGAGAGAGAGAGAGAGAGAGAGAGAGAGATGGAAATAGACAAGGAGAGAGAGAAAGAAAGAAAGACCACAAGCTTCCCAACATCTCCTCCTCTGGTCAGGATGTGTCCATTCACCTTTCAGTGGCTCAGCCAGCATGGAGAAATGGATGCATGACAAACGGATTACAGCATGTCTTTAATCTAGGTCACCCCAGGTACAACAATCCAGTCCAGCCTTGACAGCATGGACATCAGGCAAACAACAGATGAGGACTAGTCTCAAAAGATGACCGATGAGTTGTCCCAGGCGTCCCAGGCTGTCACATGGTCACGTGGAAGTCCGAGCTGTCACGAGAGATGGGTCATCCTAACACAGCTTCACCCAGAGGGTCATGGATGCTTGCCTGTCTCTGAGCAATGAGCATGCTGGCTCTCTCGACACCAGCTAATTAATTTACTGACAAACACTCTGTCGAGAAATGAAAGTCCCTGTTTCCTAAGGAAATCATTAAAAACCTGTTTCCCCCATCGCCCAAGCTGTGTGTGTGTGCGTGTGTGTGCGCGCGTGTGTGTGTCCCTCTCCACTGAGCTGCGCAGTCTATCTGAACTCTTCATTAGCCCGGTCCGTGTGGCATAATTTGATCCAGGCACTCAAAGCTCGACACACACACATAAAACACATACACACGAAACGCACACATACTTGAGTCACTGGGCAACGAGCACATCTAGCCCAGCTACCTTCCCCTGTAGCGTTGAGGATCCCCACTGGGCTGGTGGAGTGTGTTAGAAGATTAGGCCGAGGACGCCAGAGGAGACAGACCATAAAATGTCCTCCCACTCTCCTCTTTTAAAGGGCACAGCTGCAGTCATCCAGAGTCATCCACAGCTGCAGTCATCCACACCAAAGACAGAAGGGGAGGTTAACTAGCTGCTGTGGTTAAGGTAGATGACCATGGCTCACTGTGTTGTCTGGCAAAGTATTGTAGCATTACACGTCAATAACATTAGAGTAGGCTCGTGATTGGTCATCTTTCATTATCCAAAGCGACTTCCAAGAGAGAGCTTTACAAAAGTGCATAGGTCAATGATCATAAACAACGAGAACATTGTGGGTAGCCAAAACATGAAGCATACATTGTGAAAAGCAAATAAGTGCCAATGGGAAGAACATAAGAGCATGTAGTTAAACAAGTTACAATTAAACAACATGAACCTCAAAAGTGCAAGAGTGTACCTGTAGGAAAGCAAGCAACAATAATAATATAATTCAAAGCGAGTACAAAAAGTTAAATCAGTTACAACTAACCAGCAAGAGAAACAAGTTCCTCAATAAGAGTCATTGTTTTCCTGGAGGAAACTAACATCAGGTCCAGCAAATCAATCCTAAGTACCGTTGTACTCCCGGAACAAGTGCGTCTTTAGCCTTTTCTTGAAGGTGGAGAGACAGTCAGTGTCTCTGATGGAGGTGGGGAGTTGATTCCACCATTGGGGGGCCAGACAGGAGAATAGCTTGTGTTGGGACCGGGCGCTCTTGAGCTGTGGGACCACCAGACGGTTGTCAGAAGAAGACCGTAGGTGACGGGTGGGGGTGTAAGGCTGGAGGAGAGACTTGATGTAATCGGGTGCAGTCCCGTTCACCGCTCGGAAGGTCAGTACCAGGGTCTTGAATCTGATACGGGCCGTGATGGGAAGCCAGTGGAGGGAGATGAGGAGCGGGGTAACATGGGAGCGTCTGGGTAGGTTGAAGACCAGGCGGGCCGCTGCGTTCTGAATCCTCTGAAGAGCACGGGTTTGCTCATACTGGGAGACCGGCGAGCAGCGAGTTGCAGTAGTCCAACTTGGAGAAGACAAGTGCTTGGACTATCAGCTGGGTGGAATGCTCAGACAGGTATCTCCTGATCTTCCGGATGTTGTAGAGGGTGAATCTACACGACCGGGAGACCGCAGCAATGTATATCCAGGCATAGCTTTCATATTATGCGGTCAACAATGGGCTCAAAAAGTTTGCACAGTTGTTTTTTAAAGCGATGCTAACCGGTTGGGGGTTCATTTATTTGCTTTGCAAAATGTAATGTCACGATGACTTGGCAGATTGTGGAAACACACGTTCAAGTTGTTTCGATGTCTTTGTTTTTTATAGGACTGTTCGGTGTCCCTTGACCATGGTGGTGTGGTCAGAATTGTGACCGGTCAGTGTAACACTGATGTGGTGGAGTGAAGATGTGCACATACATGCACAAACGCAAACACACACACACAAACCAGGTGAGACGAAGCACAGAGCACATCTGCTGTGTTTATTGGTTATGTGATAGACTATGACACTGAGTTTTACAAGCTCAATAAAAGACAAATTATAAGCATTAAATCGTCCCATCAAGTCGTAAAAACAGCAGGCACAAAGCCGTATAAGTCAGTTACACACAGACACATAGAAGCCCACACAAACAGGCACACACACATATACAATCATTCAGCCATTAGCAGAAACACAATACTGCTCCCCTACCGATGCATTCATTTGGATACAGTGCATGCTACGCACACCCATCCAAGAACATTAACTACTGGCCATCCAACCAATACTCTTTCACTCAGCACTTTTTTTCACTCTCTCCCTCAGATTCTCCCTCTCTCTCTCTCTCTCTCTCTCTCTCTCTCTCCCTCTCTCTCGCTCTCTCTCCCTCTCTCTCTCTCTCTCCCTCTCTCTCTCTATCTCTCTCTCACTCTTCCCCAGTCCTCTAGGTAGAGCCTAATGACAGGCCGAGGTAATCAATGCGCTGCACGGCTCTGCTAAGCCTTCCATCCTATTCTCATGCATTACTACCCTCCCTCCATCACTTCCCAATTCTGCCAATCGCCCCTTCTTCCAGCCGCATGGCTAATCTTGTTTTTGCTTTCCATCCCTCCTCCTCTCCTCCTCTCCTCCTCTCCTCTGTTTCTCCTCCCTTCTACGGCCTTCCGTCTGCGCTTCTTTCTCTTTCACCCTCTACCTCCCTCTAATCCCTTTATTTGCCTTGCTTCTTATCCTGCCGGTGCTTCCCTCTCTTCCTCTCTATCTCTCGACCTGTCCCCCTCTATATCTCTACCCCACTCCTCTCTCACCCACCCATTCCCCATCTCCCCCTCTCCTATTTTCTCTTTCCCCCTTTCCATCTCTTACATCGCAAACTCCAATCTCTTGTGAAGGTTTTACATCTTCCTATTGACTTTCAGAAGACCCCCAACTAGTGCCCAACCATCACTCTCCCAATTTCCATGTCCACTTCAAGAACTCATTAGTCCATGTGTGCATTTAGAGACATGTACTGTATGTCATAGACCTGACTATTTTTCACGATTTGTTTGTGCATAGTTCAGGGCAGTGTCCTCTGAAAGGCTCCACTGGAAGGAATCCATGAGTGGTCTTCGTCTGTCTTTAACTGTGTTCTAATGGAGTTACGGACCACATCTCTACCATCATCACTTCTCTTCATTGCGGCTCATTAGATGCTTATCTCACTGTGGCGATAAGTGTGTGTTTGTGTGTCTGTATGTGTGTGAGAGAGAGAAAGCAAGAGAGAAGAGAGAGTAATATGGTTCATTTAATAACTCATATTTATCTGTACTAATGTGGTGTAGGACCTCAAGGGATAGGAAGATTTATCACGTGTCCTTTCATATTTATATTCAGTTATGTACCCCTCCATTTGTTTTTATCTAGCGGGGGGCTGGTTAATATATACCACTCAAGCACTGCACATGGACAGAATAACCATCAGAACTCCTCTGGATATTCTCAGTCTTGGTATAATGCTGAGAAAATGACGAGTTTGTCTCATCATCTCTCTGAGAAAGTCCTGCGCGGCCCGTTCCATATTCATATGCAGATGGCGTCCATTTTGAATTGACTGTGACTTCCCGCTCTGCTCTACTAAACAAACTGCTTTTTAAGAATCCAGAACAAGCTTTTAACAGTGATCGTTTTATATGAAAATGTATGTGCTTCCTTCGAAGCAACTTCAAAGAGCCATTCACTTCAGTGTGCTTTTAAAATTCTCCGTCGTAAGGAGAAGGGATGTGTGTTTATGCATATAAGTGTATGTCGGTTCATGGAAGGACTCTCTCTTTCATTCTTTTTTTCTTTCTTTCCTTCTTTCCTTTTTTATGTCTGTGTGTGTGTGTGTGTGTGTGTGTGTGTGTGTGTGTGTGTGTGTGTGTGTGTGTGTGTGTGTGTGTGTGTGTGTGTGTGTGTGTGTGTGTGTGTGTGTGTGTGTGTGCGTGCGTGCGTGTGTGTGTGTGTGTGTGTGTGTGAGAGAAAGAAAGTAAGAGTTAGAGAAAAAGAGTGTCAGTGCAATTGTCCAAATCACACGAGGACAGATGGGTAAACTACTGTGTACTCACACACACACACACAGGCCAGGTTACACAACGATACAGAAATAAGTTCTGTAAGAATCCCAGTTGTCCCTTCTGTTGTGTTGCTGCCATCTGCTTGTGTTCAGGAGGGAGTGAAAACAACACACACACTCCGACACCAGAACACACGTCTACAGCATGTTAGCAGTCCAGGTTCAAGGTAGACGTCCTACTCAGTGGGGTTCTCAAGCTGTTACCTGTACATCTGAGCTGAAGCATTGTGTTATAGCATGGCTGAATGCCCATTGAGCAAGCAACACTCTCTCTCCAGGGCCGACAGTCAATCCATCAGGACGAAGCATTTTAATGCTAAATAAACCCTTCACTGTGGGTTAATTGAGAAGCCTCGAGGATGTCAGCAAGTCAAAAAACGTCTCTCTCGAAAATGTCTCTCTCCTGTTGGTCTCACTTGAAAACTCTCCCTCTGATCTGTGAATAGAACTCCCATTATGGAAAAGAGGCAAACATCTGTGTTCTAAGCAGTCTTGGATGGGAGAGAGAGATCTGTTTTCGAATTGAAATTCAGTATCTCTGTCATTCCAGCTGCGTGGATAGGTACCCTCTTGACTCAAGCTAATTGCCTTATCCAGCAGTCTGATGAAGCTGGGGACCCAAGTATCGAGCTGTGTGGATGAGGGAGGCAGGAAATAAGTCTGGGGGAAAAAAATCTGACTGAATCAAGTACAAAGTTATAATTATTCCGTCTGCAGTGGATTGACCCGAGTGAGTTTTAAAATCTTATTTTGTTCACATTTTATCCTGTTCCTGTAGCTAAACGTTGACTTAATTAGAAGCAAGCTGTGCTTTATCAGAAGACTCAGAGCACATGGATCAGAAGGCTAGTCAATGCATGAGCAAATGGAATCTTGCTTGGACAAATGAGGAACTGTGAGTCACAGCTGGGTTCTGGCGAGGCTGGTGAAGATGTGACTGTGAGCACGCTCTGCAGGAGCACTTGTTTCACAGATATACAAGTGTTGATTCACGCATGACAATCCGATTGTTATCGGGTATCAGTAACATGCAAACCCACACAGAAACACACACGTACAGTACAGTACATTGTGTACACGCACATGTACACACAGGTGTACATGGCCATGCAGTTCACACACAGACACACACACAGACACTATATCCAGAGTTCTTTGTAAGCTCCCTTCAGGTGAAAACGAGCCATGTGTGTGTCCCCTGATGGAGATAAATGAAAATGTTTAAACAATGCAGCACACCACTTCCTGCATGTGGTAAAAATACTGCAACATTCCATGTTACGATGTGAGAAACAGCTAGTACTAGTGAGCTTGGCCAAAATGTGTGTGTGAGTGTGTGTGTATGTGTGTGTGTTCAGCAAAACAGCTCCCTTGTCGATCTTGTTTCATAAATGATTCAGGGGGTCGGAGTCATCTGAGCTCCTTAACTGTTGACCCACTATGGTTGACTGTGCTGTGTATTATTAATGTGTGTGTGCGTTGTGTCACACGTATGCGTGCAATGCCTGTTTGCGTGTGTCTGCAGATTTGTCTGTGTGTGTGTGTGTGTGTATGTCTGTCTGTGTGTGAGTGTGTGTTTGTGTGTTTGATGTCCACGACGGGCTCTAAGTGTTGAGTCCCCTTGCAGGCCCCAAAGTGGTGTATTATTAATGAAAGCTGTGATCTGCTGTGGTGTGTACAGAGCTAACAGCAGAAAGAGGCCGCAGTCTGCTTAACCACAGCGTCCACACACACACACACACACACTCTTGAGCACCGCTACGCATCACTGGCAACCACCTTTTAAGGTCTAGTGCCGGTGTTCTACTAGTAACCTAATCATCTCTCCAGGGTTGTGGTTGGCTTTGTGGTCAAGATATAAAGGAACAGCTGGAGGTGCAACACACCGGGTGAGACTGCCTGGTACTGAACACACACTGGGATGGGAGAGACAGTTGCGGGCTCAAGACAGATCTACCGTTACAATACACTGTGTTAAAGTGCTTTCACCACTCCTACCACTGTCATAGACAACCAGTCTAACATACCCACAAGTATAAACATTAGCACACACACACTGTATTATTACTCACCTCAAACTACATGACCTGTGGGAGGTTCAGTCACCTCAATGGCTTCTGTTTTCATCTAAAGTGATGTCATCAATCATACAACATAATACACACCAGACCACACACATTTATTGCATTATATAATATGCTGTATGCCTTCATAGATAATGAACTCTCTTATATATTAATCATTTCCGAATATAAACAACCTTCATGCACATTAATCTTTGCTAAGGAAGGTGGGACCAAACAGTGACTTGTCATTAACTCAGAAAGGCACCACCTCCTGTAACCCCTTAGCAAGACATTTAGTGCCATGAATTGTGACAGGTAATATGAGATGATGTATGAATGTGTGTATGTGTGTGTATGTTTTGGCACGCCCAGAGTGGGAGGCACGTGAGTAGCAGGTGGAAGTAGGTACCATTGATGACCTTCCACAGGTTCATCCTCTGACTCCTCTTGATCTCTCCACCTCCTCCCTCACTGGGGGTGTCACAATGTACACAAGTGCATCATCGAGCATGTGTGTGTGTGTGTATGTCGAAGTTGCAGCGTGCTAGCATGCATGTGTGTGTTTTGCATGATCAATAAAGGTTGGTTCTTCTTCTAAAAGGTGTGAGCTTGTGTGTGTGTGTTTGGGTGTGGGTGGGTGTTTTTCTGAAAATCCAAATAGATGGCGAGGGTTCCATGATTGTGTTGATGCCAGGCATAGCACACAGGCACCTGAGAGTTATGGTACCTCAAATCTGACACACACACGCAAACACACACACAGCACTGAGAGTGAATTATAGGATTGTGTGTTGCTGTCACCGCAGCCCTCATCAACACGCTCTGTCTAATGATCAGTAATTAGGAAGACATTACAAACCTTATTGTGAGGTCTGTCTGGAGACCAGCTCTTATTGCTCACATCTCGGGACTGTTGGGAGTGACGAGGGCCTCTTGGGGGGAGAATGGCAGGCGGGGTGGGGGAAGAGGGGTGGCAATATAGATAACATACACCTGATTGTTTTCCTAACTTGAGAAATGAATGCAATGAGGGGAATACATGTAATGAGCGTGTCAGCCTTTCTCTAACAGAAATCTGTGGCGTATAGTGTGGATCCTGCTATTGGACACAATGTGTGATGTGTTTGCGTGTGTGTATTTGTGTGTCCTACGGGCATTCTTGGTGCTTCTTTCCAACCATTATAATGTCACAAATACATTTAGTGTCTTATAGAACAAAGGTCTTTTGCCAGATGCCTGGTCACGACCAATCCATGTAGAGAGTCGTGTGTGTTTGTGTGTGTGTGTATGGTAGGAAACAGATCATTTGCCAGGCCAACACATTTGTCGCTTGACCTCAATAACAAACCACAGACAGCAGATATCCACCCTGAAAAATCCATACTGTTGGAAGGTTTTATAGATACACATTAGACCTCTGCCCATACGGCCATGGCATCTTACTTTCATCCATCCATCTTGCTCCCACCTCGTTCTTACTCCCTCTCTCTCGCCATCTATCTTTCTCTCCCCAGTCTTTTACCTCCTCTCCCAGTCATCGTTTTGCAACCACTTCTCTCTCTCTCTCTCTCTCTCTCTCTCTCTCTCTCTCTCTCTCTCTCTCTCTCTCTCTCTCTCTCTCTCTCCTTTACTCCCTATTTCTTTGTTTCTCTTTCCCCCTGTTTCTTCTCCTTTACTCCTTCCTTGTTTCTCCCTCCATTGTAAGAAAGCCAAGGAGAAGAATTGGTTCAGTTGAGCGTTTGGGGAGGAGGGATGGAGGCCGATAGACAGACAGGCGGCAAAGAAGACATGAAGTGAAATGAGTAGGAAGACAGATAGACAGACAGACAGACAGGAAGACAGGCAGACAGGTAGACAGGCAGACATGTAGACAGATAGACAGACAGACAGGAATACAGATAGACAGACAGACAGGAAGACAGGCAGACAGGTAGACAGGAAGACAGGCAGACAGGTAGACAGGAAGACAGGCAGACAGACAGACAGACAGACAGGAAGACAGGCAGACAGACAGGAAGACAGATAGACAGACAGACAGGCAGACAGGTAGACAGGTAGGCAGATAAGTAGGTAAACAGACAGAAGGACAGCGGGCTCTTTGTTGTTCCGCCGTCGGGATTCAACATATACCGCCAGGACAGCACAGCCAACTCAGGCAAGCGCAGGGGCGGAGGGGTCTGTGTTATGGTTAACTCTCTATGGGCCACGGATGTAGCGGTACTAGCATCTCACTGCTCTCCGGTCCTTGAGCTGCTAACTGTAAAAATCTGACCCTTCTATCTACCTCGGGAGTTCACTGCGGTCGTCATGAGTTCAGTCTACAAACTGCCAAGTCAATGCATACATTTGAATGTAATAGCCAGTCCATACATTGAACATTTAACCCCCACTGTCCGTTAATATTACAGGAGAAAAAGTGGTGGACTTAATAAAATTGCATGTTCAATGTTATATTAAATATAAAAACATACTACGAATAGGTAAGACATATTTTGCTTAGGCTATACGCTTGTGATTGTAGCCTCGACGTCACCTTGGTTTTAATCATATTCGACATGATACAAAGTAAATATCAATTGGTGCCTATTTCAACTCGTAGTAGCAGTTTCCCCGAACAGAATGCTTTCATCAAAGGATAATGATGATGATTAAGATGACGAAGAGACATTGACTGCTGCCTCAGAAATGGATGCAGAGAATTATGTATGGTAGCTACTGGTAATTCTTTCCCCATGTACTTTTATTTACAGGCTTGTGTGGAATTGTCAGTTACACTGACATTATGAGAATAATGAATATAAAAAACTACCGGTATTTGCACATTCTGATCCTGTTGAACAGAGCATGGATGCTGTACACAGTGAGATGTTCATTTAGTGGCAGGTGAATTCTGCATGTGGAACTGTGAAATGTAATGCAATCTCATGCATTCCCAGTTACAAATGAGCTGTACAAACTGCACCTCATGAAGAAAGTGCCAAAAACTCTGCCCGTGCATCATCGACCGTTTCTTGAAGCACTCTGCTGGATCCTCCTCAACGAGTCCAGAAGTCCCCTCTTCGTTCATATCCTGGACGACTTCCTCACTATCGGCCCCCCTTCATCTCCACTGGTGCAAGGCCCCCAAACGGCATCAGGCTTGGCTCTGCTACCAGCCTCGGACACTCAATCAGGCTTGGCTTGCTACCAGCCCCGCCTCGCTATTACACTAACTCCCTCTCAAAATTTAATTTGCTTAGTTATTCGCCGGGAGAGGATTTTAAGACTACGATTTGATGTGCTTTAATTCCCTGATGAATACCTGGGTTAACATTACCATTTCCCGTCACAATCTGTAATTTATTTTAGCAACATTCTCAGCCCTTAGGCCTACATCGCTGATGTTACTCACCGTGGACGTGCACTCAGAATTGACCAAATGCTTTTTGGCACTGATATAAAGACAAATAATTGAAATTGTATTTGGTCTTCTTCATTGCCTACAAATAAAAATCTAACAATGAGTATGTTTATCGGCTATTTACATGATTCACCTGTGACCATGAAGCTACCGTCCTGTAACTGGTGCTTCAGAAAATCTATTTCAAGATTGTAGGGGGTCAATATTGACCAAACAACCAAAACTAATTCCCTTATGGTTTGAAGGAAGATGGGGAACTGAACAGTGTATTAACACTAACCAAATAATGTCAATACCAATGGAATTACAGTTATTTGACTCTATGGGTTAAATCAGAGCAAGAATGGTCGAAGCAAGGTTAAATAAAATAATAATTTAATCATATTGCAAATGAATGAAATCAATGAAGGTTAACTCTTACCTACTCTACCATGATTATTGTAAACCAGAGATAGAAAGCAAGAGGTGAGGAAGAAGGAGTAGGACAAGCCAGAGCTGAGAAGAAGGTCTCAGGAGATCAAGAATCCACAAATGCTTCACAATTCCTTTTATACCCAAGAACAACTAATCACACCAAAATCTTTACCCTTACTTATCAACATGACTGAAGCAATGCTACAGTAAGTTGCACAATGATGTGTGAGAGCCATCAAGTTGAGACTCCATCCAGTAACTCCATATTTTACCATATGAGAGGTGGGGGCAGGTTGATAGCCTTACAAGATCAGCCTTTATTCTTCTGCCCTAAGTATACCATCTCTTGGTCAAAATAGAAATTCAGCAAATTCAACAATTAATATTCATATAGGCTATTGTTCCTACAATTAACATCACATGTGACCATGTATCCTCCTGTAACTGGTGTTCCAGTAAATCTTTTTCAAGATTAGCCTTTATTCTTCTACCCTAAGTAGGCCTACACCATCTCTTGGTCAGTTTTTAGCACTTTCTTCATGAGGTGCAGTTTGTACAACTCATTTACTTGTAACTGGGAATACATGAGATTGCATTACATTTCACAGTTCCACATGCAGAATTCACCTGCCATTAAATGAACATCTCACTGTATACTGCATCCATGCTCTGTTCAACAGGATCAGAATGTGCAAATCGTTTTTTATATTCTTTATTCATTCAAAAAACCCTCCCTTAACCCAGCCGTCCTCCAGAACTACAGACCAGTATCACTGCTACCCTTCTTTTCTAAAACAATTGAACGCGCTGTATCTAACCAACTGTCAAACTTTCTCTCTCAGAACAACCTGCTTGACCCCAACCAATCGGGCTTCAAGACCGGCCACTCCACAGAAACTGCCCTCCTGTCAGTCACCACTGCCCTCCAGTCTGCCAGAGCGGCTTCGAGGTCATCCGTCATCATTCTGCTGGACCTTTCTGCAGCATTTGATACGGTTAACCATCAAATCCTGCTCGCCAGTCTTTCTGAGATGGGCATCACTGGCACTGCACTTCAGTGGATCTCATCCTACCTGTCGGGAAGATCCTACCAGGTCTCCTGTTTCGGGCTATCTCGTTGTTATGATCAGTGACCTATGCACTTTTGTAAAACTCTCTTTTGGAAGTCGCTTTGGATAAAAGCGTCTGCTAAATGCAAGTATTCTCATAATGTCAGTGTAACTGACAATTCCACACAAGCCTGTAAATAAAAGGACATGGGGAGAGATCTACCAGTAGCTACCATACATAATTCTCTGCATCCATTTCTGCGGCAGCAGTCAATGTCTCTTCGTCATCTTAATCATCATCATCATCCTTTGATGAAAACATTCTGTTGGGTGAAACTGCTACTACGAGTTGAAATAGGCACCAGTTTGTCTCCCACGCCAATTGTATATGCTGCTACAGCTGTGTTGCTTTTTTTTCCAGGATATGTGCTAAGATTGACCATAAACACAAAATAAAACTTAGATCTGAAGTGTGGTGAAGTAGGACAACGTTTTTTGTTGCCATGGTGGATCCTAGTATCGGAGTTCCAATGATGTTGACTTTTAATAGTTCTCATGCCCGCGCTTAACTCAGAGTGGACGTACTCCGAGTTGAGTTAACAAATTCAAATCAGCTTTTCTGGAACCGAGTTTTCGGAGTTTCCCATTTTAGAGTAACTCAACTCAGAGTTCTGGGTTAGGCTCAGAGTTTGTTAAACCCGCTACCTGGAATACCCCCCAGGACAGGTGAACACACACATACGCATGCACAAACAAACACACACATGACCAAATATGCACATACAGGATTGACGTACCACTGTGATTGACACATTGACATGATTCTGTTTAAAGTTGCAGTGTGTGTGTGGGTGTGTGTGTTCAGCTCATTCTCGGTGGGCTTGTAAAGACGAGTTGAGAACAGAACCTATCAGACACTCCAGGCTGATCCATATGCAGGTCCTTGTTATTGTATTTTTCACTCGACAAGAACTCCCGCCTCCTTTTCCCCTTCCTTTCATTTCTCTCCGAACGGCAAGTCCACGCAGATCATTAACCAATCTGAGTGTCTTTACGCCTGATGAATACCTGTGAACACTCATAAGGTGTGTGTGTGCAGATGCGTGTGTGTGTATGTCGTGTGTGTGTGTCTGGATTGCCTGCCTACCGCAGTGCAGAGAAGACTAACTCTCCCTTGATGGGGTTTTATCACGTATTATTTTATGACTTGTGGACATAAAGACTCTTTCTCATTTAAACCTTCTTCAAAAAGACCTATTTCAATTATTCATGGAGTAAATCTTGGAGGCAAGAAGGTCCCTGTTTTGCATGCAAAACCTGGATAGATTAAAGGAACAAATTGTATACATTAACTGCAACGATGGTCAAAGTGGACATTTTAATGCACTACACAATATGGTTTATGTAATATACTGTTTATATATATTGAACCTGTATGATGAAAAGATGAAAAAGCTATTTTCCTGGTGGTTCCGTCCAGAGGAGAGTGCAGGCAGAGGACCCCCAGGTCTCCCCCTCATGGAAGGGGATTCTGGCCTCCCATGATGAGGTCTGGCCCAGGCTTCCTGCAATGGTGCTGCTGTTGTCACTGTCAGATGTGGTGAACAAGAAGGATACCCCTCCCTTTCCCTCTCCTGCTTCTGCTTTATCTCTTCCCCTGTCCCCTTCCTTCCCCTCCTCCTCCCTTCCCCTCTCTACCCCCCCCCCCCCCCCCCCCCAGATGACGTCCTGTTGTAGTGGGTCTATCAGGGGTTTGTATCAGGGTCTGTTGAAATGGCTTTGGGAATGGTCTATTATCCAGGTGTGCAGCTAAACATGGTTCCTGAGAGGCAGCCCTGGACAGCTTTATCTGCTCCTTCACCAACTTCTTGTGGCTGGGGGGAATAACAGGGCTGGATAGAACTACGGCACAAGAGCAGTTTCTCTCGACCTATCTATCTCTCTCTCTCTCTCTACCTCTCACTCTCTTTCCCTCTCTTTCCCTCTTTCCATCTCTCTCCATCTCTCTACATCTATCTCTCCATCTCTCCATCTCTCTCTCTCTCTATCTCTCTCTCTCTCTCTCTCTCTGTTTTTCTTTTTCTCTTGTCTCTCTCAGTCTCTCTTTTCTTCTCTCTCTCCTTATTTCTCTCGCTCGGTAAGAGTGGTGGTCAGTCGTTCCTCGAAAAAAAACTGTATCTGGGAGGATCAGTATTCAGGGATCTTACGGCTTTTTCTCTTTGAGCCCAGCTGTTTGAGTTTGTGAGCGTGCATTTGTGCATCTGAGTCTCACACTGAGGAACTGTGTCTACCTTTA
Source organism: Thaleichthys pacificus (assembly GCA_023658055.1). Lineage (NCBI taxonomy): Eukaryota > Metazoa > Chordata > Actinopteri > Osmeriformes > Osmeridae > Thaleichthys > Thaleichthys pacificus. The sequence goes on from CM042852.1 coordinate 1,322,749, forward strand.
TCTTGAAGAAGGCTCATGTTTGAAAGGCCCAGGCTTCCATGTTTTTCTCCCTACTTTCATCCCCGGAGCAACTTCTTCATGCAATCTATCTCAGACGAGATAGAATGAGGAAGGAGGGGCAGACACACGATAGCATAAAAATGGAGGAGGGGGGGGGGGGGGGATGAGCTAGAGGGAGGCTGACTTTTTCCAAGAAAACGGACCGTTGTGGGTCTGTGTGCAGCAGTCTTCATCCTCTCTTTCTCTCTCTCTCTCTCTCTCTCTCTCTCTCTCTCTCTCTCTCTCTCTCTCTCTCCCTGTCTCCTTTACTCTCTCACTGCCTCACTGTCTCTCAATGTCTCTCTATCTCCCTTTCTCTCTCTCTCTCTTTCTCTCTCTCTCTCTCATGCACTCTCTCTGCCATCTCTCACTCCGTCTCTTTCACACTGCCTCTCTCTGTCGTCTCTCTGTGCCTCTTTCTACCTCCCTCACTCTCTCTCTCAATCTCTTTTTTCAGTCAGCTCATTGTCTCATAAGATACTGATCTCTTCTAGCACCTTTATTGACTTTAGGCTTGCTGCACAGTGTGGAGGACAGCAGTGTAGGCCCACAGACAGGTGTGTGTGTGTGTGACTGTGTGTGTACACAGTCAAATGAGGACATTTTAGTTCACCTATAATAGATTGAGTGACTCCTGGAGAGGGAGAGGAGGAAAACAACCCTGGTGCATGTATGCAGTGTGTCACCTTACGTTGCACCAAGACTCCAGAAAGGGCGTGACATGAAACCAAAATCAATTCCGGAAAAATCTATTGGCGGTCAGTCAGCAATCTGGGAAATGCTGATCAAGTGCAAAACAATAGGAAGCAATGGAGCCCAACGCTGCTGAAAGCTGCTGGTGGAAACTGCCCTGTTTCTCTGCTCCAGCCTCCCTATGTGACATGACACGAGAGCACAGTGCTCGTGACGGAAAAGAGGGGGAGGGGGGTGTTTACTGAAAAGCACCTGGTCACCGGCTGAAAGAGTGTAGAGAAGAAAATGGGTATGTGTGTGTGTGTGTCTGTATCTGTGGGTGTGTGTGTGTGTGCAAAGGTGTGTGATGAGATGAGAGGTGACAATCGATTTCACTGAAGCCCCCCACCTGGGCTGAAGCTGGTTAACCTGGACAGGTGTTCGCCCATAGGGCACACACACACACACACATACACACACACACACACACACACACACACACACATGCATGTATGAGGCCCGTTGCTGGAGAGACAGGTCAAGCCAGCAACCTCACACCTCCTTGTCTTGAGGAAATATCTTGACAGTGTTTCAGAGACCCACAGTCCCCTCAGGTGATACACACACACATTCTAACTCCACAACATCTAGAGGTCATCTTTGCCTGGACTTGTATAACCGTAACCATTCTCACACACATTCACTCTCTCACTCACACTCATACTTCACTTAGTAGTACTCACATCTCAGGCCTTGGATGGAGAAATCCCAGGATAACACACTCTCATCTGTCATGCTGATCCCTCTCATTAGCTGGTCTGAGATCAGACTTCACGCCCGGATGCTCCTCATTGAGATCAATTCTAGTTGTCTTCAAAAAAAATGTGGCCTCTGATTGGTTAATTGAATTCAGGCTCATAATTGGACAGCAAAGTTTCAGCACCTGGTCACCCCTCCAGAGCACACATAAGTTTCAAGCTCATTACTGTGACAGACCTGTGCATAGGGGTCCACTCACAGGCTGGATGGCGGGATGGGTGGCTGGCTTACTGGCCACTTCACTGGCTGGCTGGCTTACTGGCCACCTCATTGGCTGGCTGGCTTACTGGCCACCTCACTGGCTGGCTGGCTGATTGTAAGACATAAAAGTACATGTCGACTTTCAGGAAACAATGGGAATCAATATGGTCCCTGAATATCTATTCCCACCTCAGCACACACACCACACACACTCAAACACTCACACTAGCGTACTCACACACACACACACCCCAGTCATTGAATATACGCAAGCGGGTGACCTTATAACAGCATTAAACCAGATTATATTCTATTTGTATGAAGGATTCATGCACAGAAAACCTGAGGCACAAAACATGTCTTCTCAAATTCAATTAGGGACTCAAACAAAAAAACGATTAAATTGACCAACTGGTTGTGTAATTTTCAAGGGTCTGCAAGGAGCTCACTTATTGCTCTTTCCTTCTTGCGAAGGTCACACACAATGCACACAAACACAAACACGATATATATGATAATTGAATTTGCTCAGTTGCAATCAAATTGTTGTTGCAGGTCAGGGAAAGAAAAAAGTTAATAATGTAAACCTGCCAGGCATACCTGCCTCATGTGTAGGGTTAGGATGTGCGTGTGTGCGTGTGTTGGTGTGTGTATGTGCGTGGGTTTGCATTTGTGTGTTCATGGGCAACATGGGGTGTGCGTTGGATCGTGTGTAGCCATACAAGTAGAGGCTGTAACAGCTAAGAATGATTTCCAAACGTAAATAGTCTCTCTCAAGAAGCTGTTAATCCCCCAGATGAGCTTCCTGACCTCATCGCTGCCTAAAGTTGATGGTTGATCTTTGGGCTTGTTCGATTGGAATGAAAATACAACACATTGGAGGTGAGAAAAAAGTTAACTTCAACCCCAATGCTGATGTGGTTGGAACCTTCACACAGATACACACACACGCAGACACAGACACACACACTGGTTGTTCACTGAAAGCAATATACGGTGAATGGTTCATTATTCAAACACCTATCATGATGTCTAAACCACTGGGTTGGAATGAATGGCCAATTGTGTGAGTGTGTGTGTGTGTGTCTGTGTGTGTATGTGTGTATGCATATCTGTGCGAGCAAGCGAGCGTTCCAAAGAGCATGAGTGTGTGTGTCTAATATCAGCTACATTTGTGAGTCATCATCTTTAGTCACTTTCTACAGACCATAATTGTGAGCTGTGCGTTTCCGTGGGGATGCTGGGAGAGACCTTGAGCATTATTGGAGGAGACCTTTCTTCAGGTAACAGTTCCTCTGTGTCATTGATCGTTCTAATTAGATAAGTACACCGGAACTAGCCTCGCTCTGCCCTCCTATGTACTTCCGTTCAATTTTCATTTTGCTTCTGTACTGCGTCTGGGCTTGAGGTTTATTGGTCAGATGTCTCCGGTAAACTATTTACCGGTCCAATCAGCGAACAGAGGGAGTGGCTGAGAACGATGACGTTGATGTTGTGCGCTAGTTTGAGTTGTAGTTCCGTAATGGTGGCGGAGAAAGATGCGAGCGAAGCCATTCAGTCCGTTGTGGCAACGCTGCTGAATATCCAGAAGTTAAAGCCGGAGCAAGAACAATCTTTGATCCCCACGGGGTTCTTTGATTTTCCAGCTAGCTCCGTTAGTGATGAAGGAGTTGGTTAAGGCGAACGCTAGCGATTGGTTATCGCAGATCCAGAGTGGCTCTGGGCAGACCCAATAGTTTTAAACTTCAACAGAATACTTCAAGGAAGTTAACGCTTGTCAAGGGAGCGAGCCCAGATTCTCTGTACAAATGAAATGTACCAGAGTCCGGTTAGGACCAGGCTACACCGGAACCTCACGTCTCTCAAATTCAAAATCAACAACAAAGCATGACTTACACAAAAGTTCAACTTCTCTACCTGATTCACCTCTAATGAGTGTCTGGTGAGGGTAAGGATCAGGAGAGGAGCGAGAGGGCCCCAGCTCTCTGTGTTGTTACCCAGGGACACTTCGCTCGGTTCTGGGTACACTGGGCGCCAGTGGCCATGAACTCCTGGAGGAATCCTGGAGCTAGCTTCTGGTGCTGCAACACAATTAGCTTCATTTACTGACACTGCAGTAATGTGTCTAATGACCTGAGTATGTGTGTGTGTCTGTGTGTGGGTGTGTGTGCTTGTTTCTCTGTTTTCTAAGTTGTTTTTGTGTGTGTGTAGTCTCTGTGTGTGTAAGAGAAAGGGATAGAGAGAGACCAATAGAGAGTTAGAAAAGAGAGATGGACAGAGAGAGAGAGACAGACAGGCAGGGAGAAACAGAGGAAGGGAGTTGAACTTGGGAAAAATTCTGATAAAAGGTTAGAGAGAGAGAGAGAGAGAGAGAGAGAGAGAGAGAGAGAGAGAGAGAGAGAGAGAGAGAGAGAGAGAGAGAGAGAGAAATATATATAGAAAGGGAATGCAGCTTGGTAGCATAAATAATGTAGAATCCAACTTAGCAATGTTAATGACATGACCTGAAATAACCTCTTTGATATGTGTGTCTGTGTGTATGTGTGTGTGTGTGTGTGTGTCACAAACCAGGCCGCACCATAGCCGTCCAGCCGTGTTAAGCCATGTGAATCACAGCTTGAGCATGTGAGCCTCTTCCATAGGGAGTCCTGTTCAATTTTGCATATCTGCGTAACACATCACATCACACAGCACGACTCTGAACAAGGACAGAGAGGGACAACCTGTACAATAGTGTGTGTGTGTGTTGAAGTAGTGTTAAATAGTGTTGAATAGATTTCATGTGTAGCTAATCATTCCCTGTCACCTGAACGTGACATAGGTGACTAAACACAGAGGGTCTCCATGGACACCAGCTCACTTGCCACAATCGCTGCTTCTGCAGGGGAAACGACCCAGCGCGTCAAGAATTACAACAACATAGACATTGTTAGGTATCGGTTTCAAGAGATGGTGACTAGTGCTGTAGTAGAGGCTGTTGAAGGTTTCATATAGTCTCAGTTGGGAGTGAATGGGAAGGTGCTAAATTGGATTAGAGGAATTTCTGAGTTTGGAGACCCAATTATAAAAAAATGTTCAGCCTGTTTACAAGTTGCCAAACAAGCCCTATTAACTTTCTGTATATCTTTACCTTTTGTTTTGTGTGTATGGCCAGATATGGCATCACTGCTGCACTTTTTCAAAACTGCTATAACTATTAGTGCCACAGGAGGGCGCTAGCTCTTTGAAACTGTAGTGGTACTGTAGGTGTTGCAAATACGTTGCTATTGTGTCATCAAGTCTGCTATTCTTGAATTTACTGTCTCAGTCTCTCTGCACAGATACTTATACATTTCTTACTTATACACAAGCAAACGCACACTTAAGCATATCCACTGCATTCAAATCCACAAACTATCCAGAAAATATATTTGCTTCTTTGCTGATTGAATGTGTATTAACTTACTATGATAAGATCATCAAATGCATACGGCAGATGAACCGCACACACATACACCCCATGTGAACAAACACACACGCAAACATGCTCACACACGACAGAATGGGGCCAGTCAGCTATGGAGGTGACGATGAGTAAGCAGGAGAGAAAACCACACTCTTCTCCTCTCCTCTCTCCTCTTCTCTTCTTTTATTTCTCCTCTTCTCTCCTCTTGTCTTTTTTCATGTCATCCTCATTCTTGTTTCATCTGTCGCTACTCCAACGCCTCTCCTCTCTTTAAAAGGCCTGATGAGTTTGAGACACACACAGACACAACCACACAAACACGCTAAACGTAAAAAAAACTGCTGTAAAAATGACATTTTTTGTCTGTGTCGAATAGAGTGAAGTTTAGTCAATGAAAGTCAAGCTGAGGTCAAAGTTAGCCAATAGGAAGTAGAGTAGGGTTAAGTGGTTGATAAAAAAAAGAAGAAATGGCATAATTCAAAACAAAGCCACAAACATACATTCACATACACAAGCCTGCATGGCACATTTATATGTAGGGAGAAAATAACACACTAACACACTAACACACAAAAGACACTGGACAAATAATTATATTCTGTTGGGGAAGGAATGAAACATGACACCATTAAATGATGATTGACATGAGGGAGGATTATAAGATGATGTTATCAAAGGATTCAGAACCCTAATGTACATATCCAGATAACTCTTATCTGTAATGGCATGCTGTCAACACATCAAACTGATTAGTACTGCTCACACTCACACACACATATGGAATGATGTTAAAATGAGCAGTGATTCAGCAAATGATACGTGTGTGTGGATGTGTGTGTGTGTGCAACTTCCCACTGAAGTCCAATTTTCAATTGGTCAGAAAGATAATTGAAATAACAGAATAACAAATGATCGAGTCTCATAGGTTTGTCGTTCAATTAGATGGAGATGGAGACCAACACAGCACTAGCCACCAACACAGACACACACACACAAGCACACACAGGAGATATCTCGAGACAAAAGGCGGGTTATTAAATTAGATGGGGAAACATGTACGCAGTGCCTCAAAGACAACAGTCCTTTCTCCCCTCCTAATCCCAACAAAGGGACGCTTACTCCTTTGTTCTGCGCTCCCTCTCCTCTCCGCACAGACCAGGAACGAGGGAGCTGAGGAGTTTTGCCAAGTCCAGACGGAGAGTTGAAATCTCTCGCTTTTGTCTGTTTGTTTTCTTCTCTCGGTGCAGCTAATCTCCACGCTGCTGATTAGCAAGCGTCCTCTCTCGCAGAGACAGGGGGGGAGAGGGAGGACAAAACAGCCACTCCCTCCATCTCAGTAGAGAGACTTTCACGACACACACACACACGTACTCACACACGTGCACACGCATACGTACACGCACGCATGCTTACTCACACACATGCATACATACACACATGCACACACACACAGACACACAACACACCCAAACAAACAAACAAACAAACACACAGAAGGCTCAGTGTGCATACTTGAGAAAGAGAACATAAAACAAACAATTCAAGATCTGACTCTGGGGAAGTTGTTCTCAAAACAATTCAAAAACAACAGATTACATAATATTTGAGATGGCAGCAACTAATCTGTGGTTACATGAGTAATCAGATGTGAGCCGATCACGTCATTGTCAATGTCCAATCACAGTACTACTCACTCAACACCCAAGATGAACCCATTCTTGATCAAATCAGATCAGTCAATCAGGTGTGAGATATGTAAGTTTGTTTGAGCATGAAAGAGAACAAGGAAGGGAGAGACTAAATAAATAAAATAATAATAAATATAAAAGAGAACAATTTGTGAACACCCATTATATCAATGTGTGCATTGAATAATCCATCTATTTAATACTCAGATTCAACTGAAGCGATGAGGAATGGCGGGGACACACACTAATCTATCTTCATTTGATTAGTGCTGTCTGATTTTGACCCCGGTAGCCCGGGACGCTCAATCAACTACCTACAATGGCGGCTATTACAATTTAGCCATGCCACAAAGGAAGGCCAGTTCTCGCCCAAAACCACCAAGTCTACAGAAAACTGAAAATATTCTATGGAAGATTGGCACCATCCAGTATACTGTAAGTACTGTAGCCAGGGAGTCCACAGTGTTAACACACTTCTGGAAAAGAATCTCATCATTTGGTCCAACCATCCATGGGTTTGTTATTTTGCGCAGTGAGCCTTGTGAAATCAATCCGATCAAGCCAAATGACAAATTTGGCCCTTTGTCAGTAGGCTACACACGAATGACAGAAAGTATAACTCATCTTACTTACTTTGAATTACATTTTTGTTGTTGGTGTCCTGAATAAAACTAGTATGGTACAGTGAAATCTTGCCTGGCATTGTTTGTTACTTAACAGGCAGTTCTTTAAACTTCTTTCATGCCGGCTAATCGTGCTAATTGTTGCCATGGGGAGATGTGGCATCTTGTCGCTGGGGGATACCAAGGTGGAATCAGTCACCTGCCACTTCCCCTGATCCGTATCGTCATGGGAACAAGATCCGACAGACTTCAGCTATCCTTTAGCTTAATGCAGCTTAAGATGGTAGTTCCCTCGGGGAAAAGAGAGCACAGACCTACACACACGCACACAGACTTAAAACACTCACGCAAACACTCACCAACACCTCTCTCACAATCTTTTCTACAATGAAACACAATGTCTGTCTTTCTGTCTAGTCTTGTCTGAATCCATACCCCCCACCACCCCTGATCACACACACACACTATCTCTCTCTATCTTTGTCTCTCTCACACACACACACACACACACACATACGCACACACACAGCACGACAATGAGACGTGGGTGTGTGCGCGCAGGCCTGCAGTTAGACGTGGTCCTTGATTGGAGACACTAAGCATTGTGGATGAACACTGGGCATTTTCCACCAATCACTGTTGTGACGAAAATGAGTTGTGTTCACCTGAAACTGCCATTTGTCAGACTTTGTGCTAGTCTGTCAGATGTCAATCAAGTTTTCAGGATATCTAACATATTTTAAATGTCTAAAGAAATGTGTGTGTCTGTGTGTAATGTGTGTCTGTGTGTAATGTGTGTCTGTGTGTTTGTGTGTGTCTGTGAGTGAGTGTGTGTTTATGGTCTCACTGCTTCAGTGTGTGTGTGTGTGTGTGTGTGTGTGTTCATGTGAGAGTGAGTGTGTAATTCCCAATCGGAACTACATGAAAAGGAACCGATACATAACAGCAAACAGCAGCAGTATCAAACAGGGATTTCAAATTGGTGTTTTTTACGGTTATGTATTGACCGTGCAGTTGGTTCAAAGGTCAACATGCCAGCTCATCAATCTGGTGTTCATGATCAATACACATCAGCCACCGAGTATATTAGGATTTGATTAAACTACTCAATCTTTTTATGTAACATTTTTATTTATTTGTATCTGTTTCCTCAGCTTCCTGGAATCTCTCTCCCACTTTCTTTCCTCTCTCCATTTTCCTCTCTCTCCCATTACGTTTCCATGTTATTTTCTCAGCAGGCAACACAAACACTTCTCTACGTTCCCTCAGTGCTATTGTGCTTCCATTCTGTCTTCCAGAAAACAAATACTAAAGAACGCATTCATATACTCAAAGCCTCAAAAGAAAACTGAGTGGAAATTACAGAGAAATTACACAGCATTTAAAAATCCATTTGTTTTCCAGAGTCAAATGGGATACAACGCATACACAATAAACTGAATGTAAACCACTACAGTTGCACAATAGAAGATTTGCAAGAAAAATACATGTTTACAAAGACATCTAATTTAGCTAGGCAAGAGTTATACGATGGCTGGTAACTTTTAATTAAACAAACAGAACACTCAGACACTCACATTTCTCAAGGGGTTTTTGCGCTGCTGAAAAAAGTGAATTACATTCAAATACATGACTGCATTACTATGTTCAATTTGATTGAATCACGTAGGTACTGGTTAAGTAATACAAATATATAATGTACACTTATAAATCTGTTTAGATTGGAGTTTAGATAGAGAGTGTGGTTTTTAACACTCTATCTGAGAAGTACAGTTAGATGAGTTGGTCCTCACATGTTTTTCACAGTGTTCTGAACCAGCCAAAGCATCATGGGAATGCTTGAACCAACTATCAACTAATCTCTGGTGCTCGTGTGTTTGTCCATGGTTCTCCTCTTGCCAATGTGTGTGTGGGTGTGTTTGTTTGTACTGTATGTGTGTGTGTTTGTGTGTGTGTCTCCCTGTACCAGAAGTACAAAGACTGCACCAGATAGAAGTCTCCCATCCTGTTGGAGTGCTTTAAGAAGGAACCCAGTATTTCCCGTCTTCTCTCAAGAGAGACCTTTCCTGTGAACATGTATGATTAAGTATCCACTTTCCTGTACAGCACCATCCACATCTCCCTCTGGACGTAGTTATACCCTGCTCCGCTCTATTGTGTGGGAGGGACTCCCCCAGGCAAGATCCCTGCTCTCTCACACACCAGCACAGCCTTTGGTATCATTAGGCTGTAACATTGGATGTATGTTGTTCAGCTAGTGCATCGTAAAGGTATGATGTCTTGGGCAGGGCTAAATCTTCAGCGTGCAAACTTGCATTCATGTATGTTCAGACTTCTGCTTTCCGACCTGTATCCTGGGAACCATCCTCTTGTTTGTGGCTGTGTGTGCGTGTATGTATCCGTGTGTGTGTGTGTTTGTGGGATGGGGTGGGTGGGGGACATGCTTGAGTGAGTGTCTGTGCCCAATCCCAGAAGGGACTGGTGCATTTAATACAACCAATCTCTCTCTGCATGTTTATTGGCTGATTATGAAAAATGAGGTTGCAATTATTCACCTGCAGCCACCCACTGGTCTGTTTATGACAGTTATATCCGGGGACCTCGCAATGCCACATGAATTCCCAATGCCATTTTTCTCAAATTCTTTGTCCACAAAATGTTATCACGTAAGTTCAAATTGGCCTAAACGAACCTTGGACATCCCTGGCTTTGGTTTTACTCAGATTATTACTTTTATATATTATTTTTTTTCCAAACAATCAAGGAGTTCAATTTACAGTTTCTGGGGCTGCAGAGACTAGGCTGTCACAATGGAACTGTGTGGTCTAAACAAGATTAACTACCGCTATTTGTGCCCCCTTCCACAAATGTGATCAACACTCTGGTTTTGGTTAGCTAATTCTCACCATGGCAACCAATAAGACATAGTCTCTGAGAAAATGCAGTAAATTGTGTGCATTTGTGTGTGTGTGTTTGGAGGGGCAGGGATTTGTTTTAGTAAGCATGTGAGGTCTCTGGTCACGGGATAAACCCTAACCTCATCTCATTGTGGAACACAGGCTCTGTAATCACTTCAGTCCAAGTTTTATAATAAGCACTGATCACCTCAGCAACATGTAATATTCCTGGGAAGGAAAAATACCACAAGAACGGTCATTTGCACTCATCACCATGGTTTCCAGATTGGCTTCTGCCCACTGACGTGTTTGTTCATTACGAACTGTGACCTTGTTGCAGTTAGGAAGTTGTTTGTGCCAAATGAAATAATCCTCATCATTTTATGATCAGTTAGCAGTATCTCTCCAACTGGAAGCAATGGTCAAGTTCAGGCAGTGCATAAAACTCTATTACCCATAATTCCACAGATGGGTCACTCAACCATGTTCTCTAAGCCCCGTAGGTGAAACACAACTCTAGTACCAACCGTGTCAACTGATCAAACTTGCATTACCTTTCAGCATTTTCAAGTTGAATTAATTAGTGTTCGTAACAGCATGTGTGTGTATGTGTATGTGTGTGTGTGTGTCTGTGTGTGGGGGGTCAGGTAAGGAAAAATCACACAGATGGCATTGATTTTCCTAACCCCAGGAATGATTCAGAGTTTTGTGTGAGAAGTCGATTATCCTCACCCTCCTGTACCCACTCAGCAGGCCAGGGCCATTGTGTTCCAATAATCAACCAGCTGACCTTCTTTGCACACCATACATCAACACACACACATTCACTCACACGTCTACACACACATGTATGCACACACAGACCCTCACAACCCCCCACCCACCCCCACACACACACACACACCAAGCTGAGCAAATACGAAGACAAATTCGAGAGCACCGACACAACCACACAATGACGGCCATTACTACACCCACAGATGCCGTTGGGGGGTGAGGGGAGGATGCCGGAGGGAATCTAGTATGTTGAATTTGATGGCAAGGAGTTTGTGTAAGAAAAGGAACAAGAAACACATTCTGAGGGTTACAAGAGTAGCCCAACCTGAGAGCTGTTCTCCTCTCCTGGTTCTCCACTCCAGTCCACTGCATTCCTCTCTTCTCTTCTCTACTCTACTCATCTCCTCTCCTTTGCTCCCCACTCCATTTCTGTAAATCTCTTCTCCTCTCCTCTCCTCTCAATTCCATTTGTCTCCCGGGCACAATAGCAGTGTGGTGTGATGGAGCAGTCTCACGCTCCACACTCCTCCAAGCAGAGAGGGGAGCCAGGCAGTCTTTACATCCCCCACTGACTTAAATGGGATCAGTGGATGACACACCAGGGGACAATCTCTGTCACACACACACACACACAGGTTTCCACTGGACGTTTGGAGCCACCCTTTTGAAAGGCAGTAATGGCAGGGTGCTGGTGTTATGAAACTGAACGCATAGTTTTACTAAAGTCACGTATTGTGGTAATTGTCAAACGTAATTGTCAAAAGTGTAGTTAGGATCTCTGCTCTGGGCTTCATTGGTTAGTTGAGTGGTGCTGCACTAAGTTTACTGTGACGGGTTCTTAGACAACTGTCAGCCGAGACAGAGAGAAAGTTGGCAACCCTGGTCTTTAAACCTGATGAGAACTCCCTGTGATCCACAATGGTAGAAAGGGAAAGAGAGAGAGAGCGGGGGAGGGAGGCAGATGGCAAAAGGGGAAAGAGAGAGTGAGAGAAAGCAGAGCAGAAGTGTATTTGATTTGGAAAACAAGCCCAGTGCTGTATTTATATCTGCTTAGTTTGTAACTTTCTGCCACCATTTGTGACTTTATATTTTTCTTTTTCCTTCTTTTTTTCTCATTTTCTTTCTTTTCTTCATTCATGTTAGAGCTGGGTGTGTAGTGACACCGAGCGAGTGAGATGAGAGACAGTCGGGGGAGAGGTGTGTGTGCTCCCCTATCTTGTGTGCTTGTTGCACTGCACAGCTACATGTTGTTCCAGCTTTGATAGAGAGGGAGACGCGGAGAAGACAGGGAAGAAAGCAGACAGCCATGTTGTGGAACATGAGCGGAGTGGAAGTGAGACGCACTATTTGAAACGGGGAAGAAGGAATCCATGCATCGAGGTGGGGATGAAGAGAGATGGAGGGGGCGGAGGAATAGAAGGCGGAGGTCGGGGGGGTGGGAGTGTTGTGGGGGGATTGGAGTGATTAGTGTGCTCGGAGTCTCAGTTTCAACCAAATTTAATGCCCCAGTTATTGTGACGGGTCTAATCCAATCACCTACATTAGGCAAATTTGCATAGCTGGCACATGATGCAAACAATACCAGAGTTCTATGACTGCATGTTGTGTTTCCTGTTCCTTGTTCAGTGCTAATGAATGGGAACATGAATGACACAAGCATTTCTTGGAAATAAAAAGTATAAACCTTCATGTCAAATGCTGTAAATACCGTATATCAAATATTGTAAAATGCTGCTTAAATATTTGTGCAATGCATTGGAATGTTTCAAATTGTCATCTTTATATGCTTCCTTCCAATCAAAGATACTCCTTTTGGCTCATCTACTTAGTCTCTCCCACTTTCTCTACTTCTCTATCTTTCTGTCCTCTATCTTTCCTCTCCCTTCATCTTTCCTCTCTATCTCTCCTCTCTCCGTCTTTCCTCTCCCTCTATCTTTCTTCTTTCTGTGCCTCATCCCCTGATTCCCCACCCTGATTAAAGCTCATCAGCAGTGGCCACCCAAATTAACATGCACTCCTCCATTTACCCCTCCTTTCATCAAAGACAGAGGGAGAGAGGGAGCAGCGGGCCTTAGGGAGGGAGTGGGGGAAGGAGGCGGGAGTCAGGAGGAGTGGGGATTGGAGGATGAGAGTAGGGGTGAGGAGGGCGCTACCACAAGCTCTGAGGGAGATGGGGAGATTGGGGGTGGCAAGGAGAGGAGGAAGGGAGAGAGGGAGTGATGGAGGGAGGGGGACTGGAGGAGTGGTGGAACGGGATCAGGGCCCTCAAGGGGATGAGAGAGGAGAGATGGGGGGAGGGGGAGGAGAGAGCGGTACTTTTGTTTGAAGCAAACTTCACATCCCCTTGATCAGCTTCTGGTTTTTGATCAGTACTTTTCTGATGTCCTTAATTACTCGTCCTCATCCTCTCTCTCTCTTTCTCTTGCTTCTCTCTCTTCTGTCTCTTTGCTCTTCTCTCCTCCAGTCCTCTTCTTGTCCCCTTCTCCTTGTTCTTTCGTTTCTTCTGTGACACAATGGGACTCTGCTGCAGCATAGTTAATCAGACGCACACTGTCACAACGTCAAGAGAAGAGTGATGATGGAGACAGAGAAAGAGAGGGAGAGAGACAGAGAAGGACAGTGATAGAGACAGAGAGAGACAGAGAGAGATAGAGAGCAATGGAGATAGAGAAAGTCAGAGAGAGAAACAGATACAGATACAGAGAGAGAGAGAGAGAGAGAGAGAGAGAGAGAGAGAGAGAGAGAGAGAGAGAGAGAGAGAGAGACAAAGAGCAATATAGACAGAGAGAGTCAGACAGAGACAGAGAGAGAGACATAGACAGAGACAGAGACAGAGACAGAAAGAAAGACAGAGATAGAAAGAGAGACAGAAAGGGATAGAGAGACAGAGAGAGACCGAGTCAGAAAGAGAGAAAGAGACAGACAGAAAAAGAGACAGACAAAGAGACTGAAACTGAAAGAAAGACAGAGACAGAGAGGTATAGAAACAGAGACAGAGAGAGACCTAGACAGAAAGAGAGAAACAGAGGAGAGATCTTCTGGAGGACATTTCCTGTCCAGCAGCTTCTGTTCCTTGTTTTTCCCGTCCACACTGATCCAGACACATCCCACGGGAAGGGATGTAGGATTCCGGCTGAAACTTTCCTTCAGGTCTGTCTCACGTTACATCAGATCCTGTGGAGGAAAGGAAACAAGCGAAGGAGATGTTGCTCCACCCTTTACATCAACAGCCCAAACATTCTGTACCACTTGAAGCAGTTTCTGTATGGGAATTCAAGAGGAATCAAACATTACAAACACACACACGCGTAAACACACACCCACTGAGAGGGGAAATCAGGAGTCTCAACCATCTCCACACACACCCCCCCACATCCCCCGCCCCCCCCCCTTCCCAAAAAATAAAAAAAATAAAACAAAACTATCATCTTTTGATCCAAACCTGGAGTTCTGCAGCTGAAAAGAAAGGAGTCAATGTTAGCTGATTACTTCTCTATGCCAGGGAAAGGTTTACGTTAACCCTTACGTCTAACAAAAGCCACTCAGAGAACATCGCCTCACCCATCTCCTTGCCCCAAGAACTTGACTGTCCCTTGGCTGAACCACCACCATGGGTGTGTGTGTGTGTGTGCGTGTGTGTGTGGGGAAAAAGCACTGCTATCTGCAGTTTTCAGGACGGAAGAAAAGGAACCGAGACAAGACAAGGTGACCAGAACACAATAGATTGAAACGGTTGTCACAATGCTATCACCATCACCACATTTGTCATCATTACCACCACTGTCATCATAATTTTTTAAGAAAAATGTCTCAACAAAAATGGACAGCTGGAAGGCGCCGGATCTTCCCACCCTTACACACACACACATACTTGTATGCTTTTCACACAGATGTTCATGCATGCAACAGCGCCAATGTGTAAATAATAACACACCTGAGTGAAGACGCAAACACATGTTTATATTGTCTGAAACAAGGATACATATATTGACTCACACAAAGATACAACGAAACCAGTGTGGCTTTGTTGTCTGGTAAAAACTTGCAACATTGTCAGTAACATGCATTCTAACGCAACAGTACACCCTAGGAATCACTAACCATTTGCCGCCAACCATTTTGATAAGTCCTTTGAGTTGCATACTCATCTCCTGTTCCAGGTAAAATGACTTGGCAGACGTTTGTGACATCACCAATTGCTTATGACTTTCTATGGGACTATTTCACGGAATGCTACCCCCTTCTCTGTTTTATAATAGCCTAGCGGTTGGCGGTGGATTGCTAACGCTGCCGCATGTGAATTCACAGTCATCTTTATTGTTGTTTGGGCTTGATTTGAACAGCTGGGGTTTCTAATGGGGTGGAGGACTTTGGGTTCCCAGTTCCAGACTAGTGTTTGGTTGGCCTCAAGCCACTCGCATCATCTCTCTCTCTTTCTCTCTTTAGTTCACTCTCTCTCATTCCACTTGCTCCACAGTGCCTCACTGCATATAAATCTCCAAAACAGTCAAACGGACACATAAACATAAAAACATTTTATGCGAGTGAATTGGCTGCAAAGGAAGGAAGAGAAAGTAGCTTTGAAGGGAAGGTCGATTTGAAGCATTGATCAAGTTTAATTGTATGTCTGCAAAATGCAGAGTATCTATTGTTTTGAGTACATTGACCTGTGCAATGGAAGAAACTGGTACCTAAACAACTGCAATTAATAGGCGTTGTATTTTAAACCGTTCAATAAGCATTTTCGTTGCAACACATATTGTGTGATATCAAAATTAAAACGCAGTGCAGAGTGACAGATAGGGGTTTAAAGAGAGTAAAGGCTTTGGGCCTAAGTTTGAAACCACTACAACCTTTTAGTATTAGTATGTTTTGTCGTTTTTGTTGTAGTAAGAATAACCCACAATGGAACACACATGGCTAACTTCCCAGACAGAACTGAGGGGGGTTAGGGTTGGTGTATTGTCCGAGAAAGACAGTAGGTAAAATGGGAAGGGAGAGAAAGACAGTAGATATGGAGAAGGGAGAGGGGAAGGGAGAGAGCGGGAAATATGTGGAGATGTGTTGGGGGTTGAACTAATTTTGCAGCCTCTCTGCATTGCAGGGACAAGGTCAGAAATTGTACAAATGGGGAATTGGTGCAGTGGTACGTAGATGGATGGTAGATGGATCAAGTGTGAAGCCTCTCGTTGAACCTCTCTGGTGATGAGTTACATAATTAGCTAAATATGCAGTCTTAGAAAAGCATTAATAAGAGCATCATTGTTAATATGTAGATATGTTTGTAAAATATGTAAGTGTTTTTATGTGGTAAACCAATATTCTTTGAAACTATTGATCATAGCTGCAGGGGTCAAGAAGCAACCAGAAGAGTATCGACCATATTTGTCCATTGATTGATGTACAATAGCACCCAACATGTGTAAAACTGATTCAATTTGCACTTAACTTGGTAAAAAAATTCATGAAACACAACAATTGAATTACCTGACCATTAATGTATGAACAACATTAATGGTATTATTATTGACTAATATTCTAATAACGTTTTTGGCGAAAATGTAACACCTTACTTATAGCATTATTGGGAATTTGTTGAATTTTCAAGTAGGCATTTTCTAGTTAGCCTACTGAAAACACAACCATTTGACACTGGTTTCATGTTTGGATATGTAAAAAGGCAGATGGGAAGTAGTACGTCATCGAGCAAGCATGTATTAAACTTAAATCACTGGCAATGGAAAATTCACCAGCCCATACCCATGCTGATTAGTTAGTGAGCAAGGATCTTTCATTAGACAAGAGTGGATTTTAGATTAGACACCATCAAATAATGACAAAAGCTGCAGAAGATGGTTAATGAAGCAATGAAGCAATGAAAGCAAAACAGTTGATTCAATATCCATGACATTTCTTTGTTATCTGAGTCAATAGTGATTCTTGAATTTGCAATGAATTTCTCTTTTCCTTCCCTGAACTTATTCCACCCAGCTGCTAGTCCAAGCACTTGTCCTCTCAAAGTTGGACTACTGCAACTCGCTGCTCGCCGGTCTCCCAGCATGCACAACCTGCCCTCTCCAGAGGATTCAGAACGCGGCAGCCCGCCTGGTCTTCAATCTACCCAGACGCTCCCATGTTACCCCACTCCTCATCTCCCTCCACTGGCTTCCCATCATGGCCTGTATCAGATTCAAGACCCTGGTACTGATCTTCCGAGCGGTGAACTGGACTGCAGCCGACTACATCAAGTCTCTCCTGCAGCCTTACACCCCCACCCGCCACCTACGGTCTTCTTCAGTCAACCGCCTGGTGGTCCCACTGCTCAAGAGCGCCCGGTCCCAACACAAGCTCTTCTCCAGTCTGGCCCCCCAATGGTGGAAATCAACTCCCCTCCTCCATCAGAGACACTGACTGTCTCCCCACCTTCAAGAAAAGGCTCAAGACGCACTTGTTCCAGGAGTACAACGCTACTTAAGAATGATTGGCTGGACCTGATGTTTCCTCCAGGATCACAATGACTCTTATTGAGAGACTTGTTGCTCTTGTTGGTTAGTTGTAACTGACTTAAAACTATTGTACTTGCTGTGAAATATATTTTTGTTGCTTGCTTTTTCCACAGGTACACCATTGCACTTTTTGAGGTTCATGTTGTTTAATTGTAACTTGTTCAACTACATGCTCTTATGGTTCTTCCCTTTGGGACTTATTTGGTTTTCACAATGTATGCTTCATGTTTTGGCTACCCGCAATGTTTGGGGTTATCTCGTTGTTATGATCAGTGACCTATGCACTTTTGTAAAGCTGTCTCTTGGAAGTCGCTTTGGATAAAAGTGTCTGCTAAATGCATAAATGTAAAATGTAAATGTAATGAAATTTACATTAAAAAAAGGATTAGAATTCATTTGAAATTAAGAACTAAGTTTACCTCAAACTTAAGAACGATTCAAATACATGTTTTGACTGTTATACAATTGTCCCTGCACTGATTAGGATGGGGGGATCCTATCACAGATTGTCTTGAATTAAAAGGGGCCTTGATCAAAAAAGTTTAAGGGAATGAGGTATTATATTTATGGTAAACATTGTATTATGATATCAGTATAGTAATGGTCAAATATTTATGTGATTGGGTTTTATTACATTTTCTATCAAGTTAATTGCAAATGTCATGTTTTCTCCCCAGCACGGTCATCTCCTGTGACCTCTGACCTCTGCAGCTGGGGGTCATAGTTTAACACAGGTAATAAACATGGATGTCAGACTAAGGGACTTTATCGGAGGACTAAGCTGAATACCTAGTCTTATTATTCCTTGTTTCTCCTGAACCTGCCCCATGGTCAGGAGATGGACCCGATGACCTCAGTCAAATGCTCGCTGGTTATTGTCTGTCGTTCTGACCCCTCATTGATCCAGGACCCAATGGAGCAGGAAACAAGTCTGTGGGCATCCTGTCAGAAAAGAGAGCTAATTAACTGGAGAGAATATGAAATAAGACTAACATATGACATAAAGTCATTACATTAATACCTAAGGACTGTTTTGGAGGGTATTGACAAAAGTGTAAAGATTCAGTAAAGATTTTATGAAAGTTGATGACTGTGGAGGGTTTGTAACATGAAACTGTATTCACACTTGTGCCTTGACACACACACACACACCACATACACACACATAGAGGGTTACACTTTATACAAGAAGAAATAGAAATGCGAACACCCACACACACACAAATAACACACAAATACATCACACTGCACACACATCATACCCACCTCCTACACACACATCTCCCCTGAGTTTAATTTAGGGAGGAGGTTGTGGGGATGCTGGAAGGGATCTGAGGGTGTCACACACACACTGTACTGACTCAGGAGAGGAGGATGGGTGGAGGAAAGAAACAGCGACTGAGAGAGAGCCCAAGAAAAGAGAGTGTGTGTGTGTGTGGGTGGGGGGTCAGAAATTGTAGTAGTTGATGAAGGACCAGGGTACCAATACACCGCCCAAAGAGAGAGAGGGGGGGGTGAAGTAAGGTCTCACACTGCTAGCTAAGAGAGGATGGAAAGAGAGGGGAGGGAGAGAGAGAGAGAGAGAGAGAGAGAGAGAGAGAGAGAGAGAGAGAGAGAGAGAGAGAGAGAGAGAGAGGAATACGTGGAGGTGTGTGTGTGGGGGGGGGGGGTGCTGAAGGGACGTGGAGGAGATTTCACAGCCTCTGCATTGCAGGGCCAAATGTCAGAAATAAATAATGAAGTGAATGAATAAAAGAGGAAATGGAGGAACGAAGGAGAAGAGGTCAAGCGCTTCCTCTCTCTGCTGCTAATATGGAGACAAGCACTCTAACCCTTGGACCTTAAAGACCCAGCACAGAGGGAGACAGAGTGGCACACACACTTCCAGATCTCAGAGAGAATGTGTGCGTGTGTGTGTTTGTTGATGGCTCGATGTGTGTGTGCACGTACACCTGTGTGTGTCTCGTACAGTTGCTGAGTCATTCATTTTCATCCTTCGCAACACCCCGTTCACTCAGTTGTTCATCTGTAGTAGCCCATGGCCTTTTACCCTTTAATGTTTCACCACTGATCAACCTTATATCCTTATATTTACATGCAGAGTTAGTGCTGTGTGATGTTAAGGACCAGGGCTGCTCCATCCCAGCCTCCGCTCTTCTCCTCATGAGCTCTGACCGTCTCTGCAGTCTCTGGGAGTACCACACCAGGTACTGACACTCTAATGCAGTAAAGCATTACTGACATCAAAAAGCTTGAATAAATGACATGGACGGTTTCACAGACAAGTGTGATGTTGGTCAGGTCCACGCTGTGTTATGGTGAGACAGGGGAAATGGGGTCTGGATCTGGGATCCCGTGCCTGTGTCGGGTGGGTTGTTCCAGATCCACAGCCCTGGGGAACTTAGTTCCCTGTCAGGAGCCAGAGATATATGGGCTGTTCCCTTGAAAAGAGTGGGAGTGAAAAAGTGAGAAAGAGATGGGGAGAGAAAATGGTTTTCGTTAAACTGAAAGCAAGGCACCAGTGCCATCTTCTGTCTCGCTGTTTCTATCTTTTTTGCTCTTTTCTGTGTCATTTTTGCCTTCCTTTCTTCCGTTCTTAGAACACACAATGTATGTTCTTTTTTTAATGTCCCTTGTGGATTTTTTTTTTGTTTCCAATTGTAACCCTAACCTTAACTAAATGATGTTAAATTCACAGATTAACCAGAATGAACATTTTAGAATTTCACATTTTTGGTAATGAGTTTGGTAAACAGTTGCATTTTGTAACCTTGCTCTAAAACCATGCAGGCCTAACGGTCGGTTGGAGACCTGGTGTTGTGTTGTTGGATGTTGTGAAAAGGAGAACGAAAGTAGGGAAAAGAGAGAGTGAATACTGGCTCATACTGGGACCCCTGCAGGGTGGATAAGATCTTCTATTATAAGTCTGGGTACTCACACACACAAACACACAGTCTGGCACATACGCAAGCAAACGCACACACACACACACATAGGCACAGGCACACACACACAGATCCAAGAACTCTATTAAAAGGTTTTAATAAAGCGTCAAATATCTGATTCCACTTACAATCACCCACCACTTAACTGGACAAATGAATTAATCATATTACCACCCAGGGAGAGAGAGTGAGGAAAGGAGGAGCAGGGAAATGGGATGGATAGGAAACAGACAGAGAGGAGGGAATAGGGAAGGGAGAAAAGAGACAGCATTTCAAAGCAGGACAGCTAAATGAATCCATCCTGAAGTATATTCTGAATGTTTCCAGCCACTGAGTAATTATTTCCGGATTGGTGGAATGAAAGAGGAATGTTTCTTTCATGAAGGGAGTCAGGTGGCTGAGTGGTTGGGGAAGCGGGCTAGTAATCTGAAGGTTGCCAGTTCGATTCCCCGCCGTGCCAAATGATGTTGTGTCCTTGGGCAAGGCACTTCACCCTACTTGCCTCGGGGGGAATGTCCCTGTACTTACTGTAAGTCGCTCTGGATAAGAGCGTCTGCTAAATGACTAAATGTAAATAAAGGAGCTGTTCATTATCGGGACACACACACACATTTCTTGACATTCTGTATTTTCAGACCATCTGAGTTACAAAAAGTTAAGAATAGTAATAAAAGCTATAAAATGCAAAAAACAAAAACGGAATTATGTTCCTAAGAACATGTAATTGTACGCTGGGTCAGAATACTGAATAGCAGCCTTGTCAAAACATAAAAACAGGTTCTGTAGTGAAGTGGTCTGATTTGAAAGCGATGAATGGCCTGCTGAACTAAATACTCATGGAGCCCAAGGTTCAGTTGTTGACGAAATCAAGAGTTGAATAGATTTCAGGGCGGAAGGAGGAGGTCCCTCTCTTGTTTATGCTTTTCATAAACCGCTTGTCAAATCTGTCAGCCTGAGGAAGAGAAACCAATTTGCAATATGACACTTGGTGACACACATGCACAACACACACAAACACACACGCATACACACACAGGACCAAAAGAGCACAAACAAGTTATGAATTACAATGCAAAAGAGAATCTAAATAGAGGCGTGTGATTGGCTGCAGGTATTCCACTTAGAGAGACATCAAGCCCTTGCCACCAAGCTACCAAGAGATGCCACAACCACTTAGAATCTTTGTCAAGCACATGCCCAGAGCTGTGAGGTGTTGGTGTGTTTTTATTTGTTGGATGGGGGGTGGCAGAGGCAGGGAATGGGGGGGGGGGGTAAAAAGACTGAACGTTGAACAGAGAAAGAGTGATTTGAGGAAGAGAAGAAAAAAAAAGGAAACAAATCTTTAACAGGAAACTACTGTTTTCTTTTAAAGCTCCAAGTGTGAAGCATATACCCTCGATGTTGGCGTCAACAGTTTTTTTGCGTGTGTGCGTAAAGAGATAGACAGGACGTCAGTCTGACCACACCGATGCTTAAATGTCAGGGTGAAAGGTGATATCATTAACATATCTTTTGCTGAATGTGGTAATGAATGCATCTCTATGTGTGTGTGTGCGTGCAACAGACAAGGTAGGTTTATTTCTGAATGCTATGGTAAACTGAATGTGTAAATCCACGCAGCCACCTAACCATCACAAGACTTAAAGATGCTGTAAAGCAAATTGCATGATTTGCTTCTCAGTACATTATATACGTGTGACTTATAAAAATGAACGTTGTGTAATAAACGCTGTGTAATAAACGCTGCACCAAAAAAATCTGAAAACGGTTATTTAATTGGTTAAATTCAACCCCAGTATTTATTACACATGTACATAACTTTCTGCACAGCTTTCAAACAGAAAGCTAACGTGTATGAACGTTTAGGCATGCTGCTTCAGATTTCTACACAATTAGAACACTTGTATTTGAGACAGTTGTATTACCAACGCACACCTAATTGATAGCCAATGAGAAATGGAGTTGCCGCACTCATAGACAAACAAAGAATAGACAAGGAGATCAGCGGTAGTAGCCTAAATTAAACCTGAGTTTTTAGCTGCATGATTCATTTGTCACAATGCCAGCAACGAAGTTGTCTATGGCTGTACTGCAGCTACAATTCACGAAATCTCTCTTACTAATTAAACGCCGCCCTCGAATAAACGGCGCACCAAAAATGAACGTTATTTAATAAACACCGCAGCGTTTATTCTAAGAAATACGGTATGCCGAAATCCCAGACCTAGTACACAAGCAAAATGAAAATTGAGTGGAAGTATGCAGGAGGGCAGTAGCCTGGCTCTGCCGTCCTACGTACTTCCGCTCAAATGTATTTGCTTCTGTACATAGGTCTGGCCATGAGGTCCGTAAGTCAGATTCTGCAGGTTGATTTTCTACCTGTCCAATAAGCGAACAGAGGGAGTGGCTGAGAACGATGACGTTGGTGTCGTGTGCTAGTTTGTGTTGTAGTTCCGTAATGGCAGAGGGCAGAGCCAGCCTTGGTCTATTTACATTTACATTTAGCAGACACTCTTATCGAGAGCGACTAACAGCAAGTACAGGGACATTCCCGCTGAGGCAGGTAGGGTGAAGTGCCTTGCCCAAGGACACAACGTAATCTTTCTTGGCCGGGAATCAAACCGGCAACCTTCTGATTAATAGCCCGACTCCCTAACCGCTCAGCCATCTGACTCCCCTGTCCCCTGTCTATGGAGCTATACCCTTCAAAATCCACTTTTCTCAGGATATAATTTTTTGTCTGGTAATTTGAATGTTGCATTTGAAAGGGGAGACAAAGAAAATATACACTGCTGGGTGTTAGATTTTTTTCAAGTCGCTTTTTTGTTTTAAAAAGCCTTTTAAAATGTCAATGATGTCATACAATCAGCATTCATTAGCAGAATGCTAGCGTGTTATGGGCAACAACGACTCACCCTGTAAGACATCGAAAGGACATAAGTACTCGTTCATTCAACCTTCGACCTATAATCCATGTTGAAATTGCAAAAACTACAATCAAATCTGAGATTTCTCAACGACAATCAGGCGAAACAGACAAATGTAGTCGTCTAGCTCCATAGACTCCTATTCATTTTGCACTCATTGCCTCATGCCGCCTATCAGCACCAGTGGAACTCTGGTGGAACTGCAACCAAAATCAGTACAATGTGGCTTAATAGGGAGTGGATAGGCTAGTTCAGTTCATAGTTCATAATTCAAAATGTTTAACTAAGTTCACAGCTCCAAAAAATTAACTAATTCAGGGTTTTTTCAAGATGTTGCGAGCTGCCGCTCTCGGCCTCTACGCAACTTCGGCGCTCTCACACTTGCCAGGCATAGTCAGTAGAAAGCACACGCAGCGATAGACTGGTTGGGCAACCCTGGATACAGGACTGTTAACGGTGTGTTTTTCACCTGGAAGTCTCTAGAAATCTGGCACCTTATTGAACAAAATTAAAAAGAGTGAACGTGCCGTTCACAGACACCAGACGAACGTGTTCACAGTATCGTTCATCAGGCAGTAGCTAATACAGTACGTTCAGTTCACCAAAATGATGAACAAGTTCGTGAACTTTCGTTCAATGACCGCGTTCAGACGCAACACTGCTAATGGTTATGTTTTAATGTCAAAGATTCATCAAAGGATCTAACCTCTAACCTGGTTAGACCCAGATTATATATTCATGAAAACAGAGTGACCAAAGTGTCTCCAGTTTGTGAGTACAGACAGTGCAGTGTGTGTAAGAAAGAAATTAGTTGCAATTTACATGTAGAGACACATTCATAGTAAATGTAGAATTTGATTAAAGTAATAGTGGACCATACTAGGCCACACTGAAGAACTCAGGCTTAAGTGAATTTGAATTTCTATTTCTCATCAGCAATCATATGAATAATTTACACTGCTTAACCCCGTCACACCATAACGTTCTGGTCAAAGTTCTCTGAACGTTCTAATCGTTCAATTTCGAGCGTTCTAGGGCGAGGTGGACACATCTGGCGTGTGACTAACGCATGACTAGGGTGGGACTGACGCATAACTAGCGAGGGACTTACGCATGAGGAGCGTGTAACAGCGACCAAGTAAGACTCTGAAAACTATTAGCATGTGATGACGTGTCACTGGCGTGTGAATAACGACAGAGTAGCGTTTTGCTACGCGCGACAAACGATTAGTCAACGTTAGACGAGCGTGTTGAGCGTGTGACTTACATGTGAATAACGACAGAGTAGCGTTTTGCTGGCGTGTGGGTTTTATGACCAAACGGGTATAAAACACTGGAAAATCAGTGGATTCAGTTGTCCTGAACAGTAAACATAATGCCGCCTAGACGACATAAGGGTGCGAAGGGGGCTTCTGCTACTAGCGAGTGAGTTGTTCGCTTCAAAGCAAATGATGAATAACAACCAAGTAACGCTAGGGTAACGACTGACTAACGTGTGCAAAGTTAGTCAAACGATAGCCAAACGTGTGCAACGTTAGTCAAACGTTCCACAAACAGTCTTCAGCGTTATCCAGCATTTAAAATTAAACGTTGAAGAACGCTGGTCGCCATGAGAACTTTTGTGCATGTTCAAAAAAAAATTTGGGACCAGCGTTCACCGATCACCGACGATTACCGACGATTACCAGCGTCACCAGCGTCCACACAACACTCTTCTGGCGCTATACCAGTGCTATACCAGCGACCATGGACGATTACCAACGTTTCCTCTAACGTCATAGAACGTCGACCAGAACGTTATGGTGTGACGGGGCCTTTAGATGCCAGGCTAAGGTTACACACACATTGTCAGTCTTGGTCTGTGGACCCCCTGAAGTAGGCCTGGCCATCCCTTGGCCATCCCATATATAAAAGTCTGGTTCCGCCAGACTTTTGACGGAGTCATCTGAACCTGACTCCCAGTAGCCTAAAACACACAAGCTCTGCCAAAGTACAACAAATAAACAAAGGTGAAGTTCATCCAAGGTGAACTAAAATGCATTACTGAACAAAATGTGTTATTTGTGAGGTTGTTTCTGGGTCAGTGTCGTGGGACTGGCTTCATAAATTGGATGGTGGACAAGAAGGTATGAAATAATAAAGTTGAGGGAGATGCTTTGACAGCAGAGGGTGAAAATCATGGATCCATGAGGGCAGTGCACTCCAAGGGTTGAGGAGTAACTTCGTTCAAAGTTCAGTCTCATGAGGAAAGCTGTGGAGTGAACTAGTGAAGCTGAACCTGTACCTGCTCCTTCTCTGTGCTCCACTACTGGCCCAAAACATACACTTTTATTGTGGTTGGATTTCATTGGGAATGCTAATGCTAATGGCTGTGAAAATTACACCTAAGTTACAAAACATTTTAATGCTTGTCCAAGCATGTGTAGCCTACTTGTTCATCCTTAACTAACGTATTTTTCGGACTATAAATCGCTCCGGAGTATAAGTCGCATCAGTCAAAAAATGCGTAATGAAGAGGAAAAAAACATATAAGTCGCACTGGACTATAAATCAAATGTATTTAGAAATGACAACAGAACAACAGGCTGAAAAGGTGTCCGGTATGTTAACGTCACACATTAAAGGTCACATGACATGCTGTTTTTGGATGCTTTTATATAGGCCTTAGTGGTCCCCTAATACTGTATCAGAAGTCTCTTTCCCGAAATTCAGCCTTGGTGCAGAATTACAGCCACTACTAGCAGTCCCACAAGGAGCTTTCCTCAGAACGCGCTGTTTTGGTGTCTGTAGCTTTAAATGCTAATGAGGAGCGGAGGGGCGGCACCATGCGCTAATGTTTACAACGGATGTATCGCAATGGCTGTAACCTAGTGATGGGGGAAACGAAGCTTTCCGAAGCAACGAGCCATTTGACACAATTGTGTCGAAAAAGTATCGCTTTTTCGAAGCGTTCGATACATCTTCTCCATAGGGACATCTGCTGGTCAGTTTATGGTATGGCGACAATAGACATATATACATATGTATATATGTCTATGATGGCGACTGTATCGAGCGATGGAAGGAATCAAGTGACGTCAAGTCCTCGAGACGTCAGTCTCACAATCGTCATTGACAACTTGATAAATAAAGATTTTGTGACAGATTTGCAAGTGTCAAAAATATGTTATCATATATCTTGTTGTATTATTAACAACGTAACGTCTTTACTACTTTACGTTCATAACATTTATTTTTAGGTTCTTATAATATTAATTACACGAACTGCTCAACTGAGTATGGCTTCGTGGTAAGAGCGCTGCCCCTCACTCAAACAGTGTGAGATTGCATCCGCGCACCCCTTTTTAGTGGAAGTATATGCTAAATGAATACATTATTATATGTAGGCTAGCAGTTAAGGTTTTGGAACATGCTTTTGCAACCGGGAAAGGGATGGCCACATTTGAAGGCTGGTAAAACTAGAGAAAGATGTAGGTAGGCTATATATGTGCTTGTGTACACCTACTATCTCACATCTGTATCTATCTCTGTCTATCTAGCTCTGGCAATCTATCTGTATCCCTGGCTCTGTCAATGAATATATTCTATAGCGTCCGTAAATAGGCCTATGTCTCCTCTCTATAACCTACGAATATTAGTGATTTCTGATGTCTTTTTAAGCGTTTGAATAAAACGCCGTTTGTCTCAGCTGCTCGTGTGGTGAAGCAAGCTTCGGACACTTCGACAGGTGATCACGTGTTTTTTTCCCATTTGAAGCCACGCTCGACACGTTTGTGTCGGTACCAATTGTTTCGAAAGGTCGATACCGCTTCGTGAGCACGGTATCGAGCGTAACATCACTACTGTAACCCCGTTGCTGTAAAATACCTCGAATTTGCCCATTCTCATCTGATAACCCTGGTTTGCAGAGGTACACACTCAGTCATTTCAATGAGGGGAAAGGTGTATATCGCGCGCGCCATAACACCAACAGCAGAACGTTTATCCAAATAACAAAGAAGTGTACAACACTCATGTACAGCATATGTATTCACACTTATACTTGATGCTATCTACCTTTCCATAGCGACAGTAACTCAGCTGTTAGCTGCAGAGCTAATGTTACAGCCACATTCTAAGGGTAGCAAGCTAGGTAACCATATACAGTAAAGCTACAAAATGATATAGCGTTAGTTAACTTACTTGTCCGAGGTTAGTAGCTGGACGAAGGAGAGTTAGTACTGATCCAGAATTTAATTTCAGCAAGGCCAGTTTTGTATTAGCTCAAGTTGAGGAAACAGTCGTGGCTGAAGTGTTTGGCGCAGACATACAAAACAAATGCGCCTACAACAGAAGTTGTGTAGGCGCATTTTCAGCGAAAATAAAATTAAGATACTGATTGTTTAGAGGCTCGGATGACGGAACTACAAAAAGACTTGTGTGTTGATTTGTACATCCAAGCACTGAGCAACTGTTATGCTTCGTTCGTTTGCTAGCCATGGCATGATGTCTCTGTAGGAAAACACGATATTGCACTCGCCCTTGCACAATCGTAGCTCAATTCCTCATTGGCGGGCCAGATTATCTGGGCGGGCACAGCAGAGAGAAGGGCGGTAGCCTGGCTCCTTGTTACGTCAATAGAAGGAGATTTTCAAACCGAGCGTTTGAGCCTTAATTTTCTCAAAGGCGGAGAAGAACACCCAGGGCTTGGTTTACACCTATCGAAAATTCTAGCCACTGGGGGACCAAAGGCAGGCTAGGGGAACTCATATTAATGTTAAATAACCTGAAGTTTTCATGTCATGTGACCTTTAACAGTTATTCAGCTACACAATAGCATAAAGAACATACCTGGGAGGCTGAATAGGCTAAATTAGCATAACAAACTAGGGAGTCCTAAAAGCAAGTTACCGGTAAGCTAGTTCACCAAGCTATGGTGTTCATTTTAGGACATCCTCAGATCTCAGACTCAATTCTCATTCTCAGGTCTCAGAACAAAAGTCGTCAGACTCAGGCGAAACTGCTTCAGTCTCAGAAAAACCTTTGTCATTCTCAGACAAAACACCGTCAAACCATTTTACGCCCTTTGGTTTGACAGCGTTTTGTCTGAGAATGACAAAGGTTTTTCTGACGCTGTTTGGTTGACGGTGTTTTGTCTGAGAATGACAAAGGTTTTTCTGAGACAGAAGCAGTTTCGCCTGAGTCTGACGACTTTTGGTCTGAGACCTGACGCATTTTCGTTTGAGAATGAGAATTGAGTCTGAGATCTGAGACCTAAAATGAGCACCGTACCAAGCACCTGATCTCATTCCACATCACTGAATCCGTTGAACTCGTTGGTTCATGTCAACCGTTTTACAGTACTCTGCAAACAATTTTGGAAGATATCAAATAAGTCATTACATGTTATATAAAATAATACATTTCCATCAAATCGGTTTTAGATTTACCATCCAAATGATGGTCAGTTCTCTTTAGACTGGACTACCTCCAGACATCTAATCCAAGAACACAAACCTCAAAACTTTCAAATCAACTCCCAAAGCTCAACGACTAACTCATTGGACAAATCTCTCTGTGCCTTTCTAAGGTGCTGAAACGCTTTTTACACGTTACAAATGTCCCGGTCTCCCCCTGCAGTCGGCGGCAAGTGTTGGCATCTGTCTATCTCTACACAAACTCTCCTGATGCCTCCAACCTGCTAAAAGCCATCCTGGGATGTCTGTTATGTCATCTTGTCAGAGATCTGGAACATAGACGACCTAATGTAGGTCCTTCAAGCCACAGACAGGCTATGAGTTCTCAGAAACATTCAACATTGCTGTCCGTATTAGGAAGAGGAGACGGAGAGGAGGAGATGAGGCGTGCGAGGGAAAGGAAGGACAAGAGTTTGGGGTGCAAAACAGAGAGAGAAAAGTGCAGGGACGCACAGATGCACACCTATTGAATCAACCTGACCTCCTTTGTCCCAAAAGAAAACAAAATGCCCTCATCTATCATGTCTCAACAAGGCAGATGCCCTTAGCTACAGCAGAAGGTAAACACGGCACACACACACACACTTCTGGTGCTCATTACTCAGAAGCATACTCGACACATACCCAAAGCAGACTTGACCTAAGACTGAAGGTTATATCCGTGTTTGTGTGTGTGGTGTATGAGTGTGTGTGTGTGTGCGTGTGTGGGTGTGCATGTGTGTGTGTGTGTGTGAATGTGTGTGTAGCTACAGGCTACTCTTAATCACCCATCTGGTCAATTCATGTCATCTGTCAATCAGTCTCCAAGCAACATTTCCCCTTGGCAAACATCCACCTTGTGTTTGTAACCTCCACTGACCTCCCTCAACCACCTCCAGGTCTTCATTTAATGTGTTCCTGTGTATGTGTGTGTGTCTCCACAATTTAGTAAAGGTAATGTTGCAGAAACATTTGCCTATAGGACGTGAGGCAGGACATCAAATTTGATGATCTGTTCTCTGCTTGCAATGATCATTTGACATATGAATCTGACACTTGCTTTTTATCATCCTCACTCCCCATGAAGGGTCAATCATATTTATTCCTTCAAGTAGGTATATTACTGTTTATTTTGTTGTTTATTGTGAATCATTGAATTAAAGACAAACAATAAATTATATTGTATTTTATTCAGGCATTAAATGTTTCATCGTGATTGTTTTGGTGTAGACCATGGAACATAGAACACAAGGTAATACAAGCAAATGAGATATAGACTTATTAGTACTAATATTGTTTTTAACTTTGTAACTTTTCTTTCTAACTGTAACGAATGCTTACAATGATGACACTCCAAATCTCAAATCAAAGTCTAAGGAAGGCTGTGGATAGGCATAGAAATGTATGTTCACCCTCTGAACTGTAAAATATCGACAGCAACAAGGTTTGTTTCTTTATGTGTCCATCTCCATTGATTTCTGAATGAGCACCAAGGCACTCTTATCAAAGCCAAGCAGAGAAGCATATTCTGGATGCCAAAGGCCTCAGAGCACTTTTTAATCTGACAATCCATAGAATCTTTATAACTGGGATCATACAGCAGGGATTATCAGGAATAAAAAATCTATTGTCTGAAAAGGACCTGGGATAAAACCGGTATGTATGATTTCTTATGTCAGCTTAGTCTGTCAACATATCCAACTGCATGTGTAGAAATAAATTGAATCTGCCCAAGGATGTTTGCTGTGTGTATGTAACCACGTGCCTCATGCTTGTCATGGGGAATGATGAAACTGACTTGGTTTCAACAGAAGACGCAAGGTTTACCAATTACGACTCAGAAAACAATTGCGTCCTTTTTTTGTCCTTGTCAAACAAACACACTCGAAACACACGTGTGTGAGAGAAAGAGAGAGAAATAGAGAGAGAGCATGCATGTATGGCACCCCGGAGGTGACATAGATCAAAATAAATTGTATTTTATGGCCACGATTAATTAAATCTTGCACACGTTTTACTAATTTGTTCCCTCATGTTAGTAAAATAGTTCCCTCGTTTTATGAATCCCTCTTGAATATACCTCCCCGTGCGGTGTGTATCTTACCATCTTCAGTTGCAAGTGCACTATGGTGAGACTATAGATGGCAACAGAGAGGCCAACAAATACTAACTTTGTATCGGTAATGAGGTACAGCGCAGGGGTGCAGATGGAATTTTTGAACTGGGGGGGACCAAGCTGTCAGCAAATGATTCCAACTCAATTAGTTATTTTGTATAATATATGTGTATGTATATATATGCAATGTTTATTGCAGCTTCAGTAAATATGCCGGCTCCAAAAATACTTTAAATAAGCATAATACACTTTTTAGTATTTTTTTGTTTTGTAGGCCTAGTACTTTTTTGTGGCCAACGTTACACACGCTAATACACGCTAACAACGCTAACATCGCCTAATCAGCTGTGCAGTTATTAACTGATGCTTGTCGCCTTACGTAGCGAGAGTGGTGGGGACGGATCGGGGTCACTAGGAATCTGGGGGGGACATGTCCCCCCCGTCCCCAGTGCCATCTGTGCGCATGGTACAGCGTGAATAAAGTAGTAAATTGTGTTTTTTGCTGTCATTGTTAGCTGTTGGTGGCATGATTAAGGAAGTGGACATGTTAGTGTGTATCCTCAACAGAAGTTGTGTAGAGTGTGTTAAGATGGAAATGGAGGAGGACGCTGTGGAAACACAATGTCATCACAGTGCCTTTATCTGGATGACAGTAGCCTACAGTGTCTATAGAAACATGCCTTTATTTAAATTTGTCAATTCCCTTAAATCCATATTATGTGTTCTTATTAATGCTAAACTCAGGGTCCATAAAAGTCCATATGTCTGTTGGGCTACTTGTTTTAAGTAGCCCAACAGACATAAAACGAGGGAACGATTTAACTAAAACGAGGGAACAAAATAGTAAAATGTGTGCACGATTTAACTAAAATTAGGGAATTAATTTGTAAAACATGAGCAAGATTGAATAAATCGTGGCCAGGGAGTCAGATGGCTGAGCAGTTAGGGAATAATCAGAAGGTTGCCGGTTCGATTCCCAGATGTGCTGGGAAAGGCACTTCATCCTACTTGCCTCGGGGGAATGTCCCTGTTTCTACTGTATGTCGCTCTGGATAAGAGCGTCTGCTAAATATGTAAATGTAAATGAAATACAATTGAATTTTATCTGTCACCTCCGGGGCTTTGTGTGCATGTGCTTCAATTTATTAATAAGGAAAGTTTGAGATTGAAACTAGATTACAACTAAATAACTAAATACAAGCAAATAAAGTTATTTTAAAATAACGGATTGACATACTTACAATGTTGATTCAAATCCAGACTTTACCTGGTTACCTAATCCAAATTAAATGGAAATGTGTCACATCTTTAAGTATGCTTACACATCGAATTTTAGATAAGAGGAACAGAATTATTCTTGCCATTCTGGGTAATGGTAACACTGTGTAACGCAGAGCCCACGGACAAACCACGGTACTACACACCCTTCTCCCCCGACAAGGGAAAGGGGGTTTCCCCCCCCTTTCTTATCAGGAGAAGCTTCAAAGCTTCTGGCCCAGCATGGGGTCAGAAGGTAGACCAAAATGGAGTATGGAGACAAAGAATTCTGAGGAAGAACTAACTTTTCCTGGATTTATAAAACATTCCCCAAGGACTACATAATTCATGGACACTATTTCAAACAGTAGTTGATGTGTTATAATGTGTGCTTTTTTTATTTACTTAGAATGTTGTTTAATTGATGTTTGATTATAACTTCCCTTCAGAAAGAGTTACGTTAGTCAATTTTAGATCCAAATAATTGTACCATACTAACACAACCCTTTATGAATGTTGAAGTATAAGCAATACATGGGCATTTGAAATAGCTGAACTCAAAAGTTACCAACCACTTCACACCTATATGCGAATCCCAGGATGACACCCAGGTGGGGAGTACCTGACCAATCAAAGAGTTCACCTTCAAAAGGATACCCCCCTTTTCTCTTGGATTATAAAAACCCACAACGAACAATCACACCCACTTTTTCACTGGAGTGAACGCGTCATTCCTAACCTATTCCTCAAATTAAGCAAATTCACTGGACTACCCGGAACTTTGACAAAAGATTCCCTTGCTCTATCTGTTGGACGTCAACAACGGAACTATTGACTCTTCTTCTTCAAAACCGACAAAAGTAACCGGGATTGCTACATTTCTTACTTGTGATATTGGCATGTTGTGATTTAATTTCTCTGTTTGATTTAGTTTACAAATTATTTAACCTAACTTTGTTAGGATTAGTTACCATAGACTGTCCACCATTGTTCTAAAGAGGCCTATCTCTCTCTCCCTTCCCCCTCCCCACGCGCTCTCCACAAGCCATTGTGTATTCCATTGTCATTATAGTATAGGCTAATCCCGATTGTACTGTTCCACTCAAGACTAACCCATAACTTCTCTGATATTTGTTCATTATAATATAATTTTCTTAAATATATCATTGTGTATAATACTCGCATTATCTTTCACGTTATCTGATCTGCTCTACTTTCATAGAATTTTTTTATTTTATACTTTAAGATTAGACTGACTATTACGAAAGCTATTATTAAATATTATTAAATAAGGTTTCCTCAGTCTGCCCCGCAGAACTAGATACTTTATTATAAATTAAGTATTTCTATCTTAAACGAGCAAACCCCGCAACAACTGACTGAACAAAAAGCAGAAGCACAACAGAAAGGCATCATCTTTATTGAGCTCATAACCTGATAACTGATTATTGATATCAGAATTATCAGAAATAAAACATTGATTACGTTTGGAAACACCCTGTCATATGTAACCTCTGTGGTGAGCTTCCCCTGTCAACATATCAAGCTGCTTGTGTAGACAGATGCTTTTCTTGGCAGTTTATTGTGTACGTTTCTGTGATCGAGAGAGAGAGAGACTGAGACAGAGAGCGATAGAAAACAATTCTGCCCAGAAGTCTATGTGAGACTAAGAGCACACTGATCAGATGGGCAGGTAGATAGACTCCCCCTCCCCTCCCCGCCCCCAACCTCCACCCCCGTTTAAAGTGAGAGCTGAGATTGAGACGTAAAGAGGGAGAACGCTTGTGACACCTCCTCGAACACCACCTGCTACCTCACTAACACACTTAGCATAAAGTAATCAAACTTTTCTCATTATCTCAGCAATGCCAGCCAATTAACCATGATACAGCAACAACTCCGCAATTATGCGCAATTACAACTCATTAGGCCGTGATTTACTTATGTTTTAATTAGCCGGCTTAGCACTTAGCGTTTGGGACGACGTCGTTTTCGTTGGTGCCATTGTTGTCTGTTGCTAATGCCACTGATGCTGTTTGTTCGGTTCTTGCGCTTGGTTGAGCCGACTGTACCCACAAACTGCTCATCTCCTTGGTGTTCCCTGCTGTCCACGGAGAAGAACCCCTAACTCCTCCTCACATTGCTGCCAGTCGCCTGAAGGCCAAGATGTTTTCCAACGACAGGCAGCGGCTCACGCACTGTTTCACTGATGAATCGATTCGGAATCTATTTGTTCCTCAAGGCTTGGAAAAGGGTTCATGGCACTGCAGTTAAGGAAAGCTTACCTGTACACATAGATATTAACCTGAAGACTTGACTTTCCATTTGTAGGTTTTGAGTTTAAAGGAGGAGACATGATGCAATACAGTAAACAGTAGACCACGTCAGGGGCCCTGTCAATGGAGGGGGCCATGGGTGTGACCTCGGGGACCCCGGCATGAACTAAGTCCGGAGTAGTCGGGAGGGATCGGCCTCTCCTGGTCACCATGGGTCCATGTGTATCTGTACGGAGGGGGGGAGGGGGGAGGGCAGTAGAAGTCACATTTTCTGGCGATGCCCCCCACACACACATTCCTGTGTGCAGCACATCATGCACAGAAGTTGATGAGCACGTCAAATCCTGCCCAAGCTTCACCCTCTGCATGTGCAGGTCTGATGGACACAAGCTGTGTGATTATTTGAAGGAGGGATCATGAGTTAGAGAAAAAGAGGGGGAACGCAAGTGACACTCCCGATTACCTTTTGGCTATCCCCCAATTGCGATTTGTGAACAGAGTAATTTTGTTATTTGGTTTTAAGCTCCTTTCGTTTCTTCCCAGGCACATTTTAACCATTTTTTGTATCAATTGTCTCTGGGCTTTGTCACAGAAACAAACCAAACCAATTTTCTCCCTCTTGTTTTTGAAGAGGCAATCAGTGAAGTGTCCTTGGTTTGATTAGATTCCAAGCTGCTGCCTCTCTTTCTCTCTCTCTTGCTCACTCTCTCTTTCCGTTTTCATACATTTTGTAAGTGGAAGAGATAAAGTAAAAGGAAGACAGTGAGAGAAAAAAAGAGAGAGAAAGAGAGAGAAAGAAAGAAAGAGCACATGACCTACAATATCAACGGCAACATTGAGAACCAAACTTCCAATCTTTCCTCTGTCACATCTCACCTGGAACTGTGAATAACTTCATGACCTAAACAATTTTTTTTCACAAAAGTGAGGGAACACTATTTTGGTATTGCTATTGTTTAGTCAATGTTTTTTGTTCACATCTTTTTTTCTTTTCAGGCCTTAATGATAAAACATTTAAAAGTGCCTGTCTGTATCAGACTTATGGCAGCAACGAAGGAAAATGTAAGTATTTTGGTTGACAAACTGCCCAGTGCAGCCTCGCCTGCAGCTCATAGTGTAGGTTCAGAGGTCGTGCCTAGGATTCTACTTCAGACGTGTCACCAGGCCTCGCAATCTCCTCTTCCTGTGTCGCTTTGCTCTCTTGCAGGCGTCTGAAGTGAGAGTTTGTGTGTGTGTGTGTGTGTGTGTTTACGTGTGTGTGTGCCCCTTCACCCTGAACCCCAGGGTGTGTGGTGGCACAACTCACCCACGCAGCCCTGAAGGTGCTGGTACAACACACACACACAAACACAGCCACACTTACTACCATGCGCACACACACGTGATCCACCCACTCATCAAGATGTTTGAACCTTAATCCTTTGTCTACGTCATCACTTTTCTACGTGAAGAGACAACTGTCACAAGCCCTCACACTCCACCAGACACACACACTCCACCAAGCACACACACACACATGCCACCAGGCACACACACACTTTACCAGGCACACACACACATTCCACCAGACACAGACACACACTGACACACACACAACACAAGAGGAGAAGCAGGCATATTTTTCTGATTCCGAAGTTTCTGATTTCAGAGAGCACTGTGGAGAGATAGGCGATGACAGTGAAAAAGCAACAGAGAGAGGGAGTGGAGGGGAGAGGAGAGGGGGGGGGGGTTGCAGTTTGTACTTGCCTGCAAAAACTCCAGAATTACTCAATTAGACGAAGATGATCTTCCTGTAAGCTTTGAAATATCGTTGGAGCTGGTCAAATTAGTGCTTATTACAGTTGTTCTCGATTGCTAACACACAAAAATGGTATGTGTAAGCCATCCTCACAAAACCATTTTGCCAATTCCCAGCAGAAAGACCATGCACCCCAGTCTTTAAACACAATTTACCCTTTTTGACACATTTCTCAGGTTCATTCACACTTCTTTGCAAAACTCTAAACACACCTCTCACTTTAAGACACAATTGTCACCATTATGTCATTTAGAAAACACTGTCGTTGGAAAAGTCAACTCAAACCAGCACAATTCAAACACCCTTAACAACCAATTATCCTTGTGTAAGCACTAATGAGCAAAAGTACTCAACAAGCAATCAGGGGTTTGGACTGAATAAAAAGGGCAACAGGTAAGCACACCTGTACTTTGAAATCATGGAAGCAAATGTCAGAAGACGCGGCAGAAATGTCAGAATGAGAGGAGGTGGACAAGGGAGAGGGAGGGGGAGAGGAAGAGGCAGAGGAAGAACATCCATCTCAAATGAGATTCGTGCCACTGTATTGGACCATGTTCTAGTACACGGAATGACAATGAGAGAAGCAGGGCTGAGAGTTCAGCCAAACCTGAGTCATTTCACTGTTGCGTCAATTGTCCGGACTTTCAGCAATGAAAACAGGTACCATACTATGAAGTTGTACTTTTATGTACTACCGGTATCTACCATGAACCTATATGCATTACAGTAGAAGAAGCAGAAAATACAAGAAATTTACATGAAGTTGAGTATTTACAGTATATTGTCAATGTGTGACAATGTCAAACACTGTTGTTTGTTTGCAGAATTGAAAGACAACCAGTTGGTGGTGGTAGGCCAAGTATGTTTAGTGATGCCCAAGTCAATGCCATAGTGAACATGGTTTTGGAAAACAACCTCATACGCCTCAGAGAAATCCAGGCAAGAATAATTGAAGACAATGACACATTCCAAAATATAGAGTGTCAGCATTTCAACAATTGATCGTATCCTTCAGCGCAACCATATGCGCATGAAACAAGTGTACCGAGTTCCATTTGAGAGGAACTCAGAGAGAGTGAAAGAGCTGCGTTTTCAATATGCCCAGGTATGTGTTTACATGTATTCCATAAATTGCGTGTAAATATCAACTATTGGACTGTGTAGACTACATGTTGTAATAGTTTCCATGGCTTACTGTAACAATACTGGATTAGCTGTATTGTAATGTAATCAAATCTCATACAGACAATACTCCAGCTTGATGCCAGTGACACCTTGCATGAGTTGATATTTGTGGATGAGGCAGGATTCAACCTCACAAAGCGCAGACGAAGAGGGCGAAACATTATTGGCCAACGTGCTCTGGTGGATGGGCCTGGCCAGGGTGGGGGTAATGTTACACTCTGTGCAGCCATCAGCAACCATGGAGTCCTTCACCGCCATGCTACTCTTGGCCCATATAACACACAACGTCTTCTGGCTTTTCTGGATGGCCTACGGGAAGCTCTTTTTCAACATGCCCAGAGAGAAGTGCAGCCTTGTTATGTTGTTGTTTGGGACAACGTACGTTTCCACCATGCTGTTCTTGTCCGAAACTGGTTCATGAATGATCCAAGATTCACAAATGTGTTCCTAGAGGAGTTCTTCTCAGCATGGCGTTGGAAGATCTATGACAGAAATCCTTATGTTCAAATCGACCTTCTCCAAGCCATGGAAGAAGCTTGCGGGGACATTGCTGTGGAGTCTTGCCAGGGATGGCTCAGACATTCAAGGGCATTCTTTCCTCGCTGTTTAGCTAGAGAAAACATTGCCTGTGACGTGGATGAGAATCTCTGGCCTGACCCTGGTCAGAGACAGGATGCTGACGCAGAATGAACAGTAACCTACTGTAGCATACTCAAGCCCTAACTTACCCAAGTGAAAATGCTTTGTTTATTTCCTTGTTTTCCTAGCCTTTGTTCTACAAATTCCAATTTAAAGTAATACATTTGTGTTGACTAACAGTAGCCTACTACTATTTATTGTATACTGTGACCACTACAGTACGGAAACAAGAGCTCAAAATGCACTTGCTAATAAACATCCTGTAAGAAGGACAATTGCAATGTTTGTGATTTTTATGATTTGCATCATGTCAAACTCATGAGGTGGAGCATATCGTAACTAAAATTCAGGGACACGTTATATTAAATGGTTCATGAAAACCTTTTTATAATCGTGTTTTCAATTCCTCCCAGCAGTGTGTAAAGGGTATTCAGAAGGTTGATTTTATTTGAGGGCTTTGTGTGTATTTTGAATGCAAAGTTAGGTTTACACGACAGATAATATGGTTTTGACTACAGTGTTTGATTTTGGGTCAACAGTCAAGGGCTTGGCCAAAACTGTGTAAGTATGAAGATGTGTGTTTAGAGTTTAGAGAAAACACAGTACACATTCAAGAAATGTGTCTTAGCAATTGAGAAAAACTGTATGATCTGCACCATAGGAGGAAACTACAGTAGTAGTGGATTATTTCTCTAGACTCTGGGAGAGATATGTGTGCGTGTGTGTGTGTTAGTGTGTGCATGTGTGGTGGGATAAGGCTTTGAGTGTATGTATATATGTGTGAATGTGCATGTACACATGCCTGCACATGCATATTATCAGGTACATGCAACCACTAGTGATGTATGGGCATTCTAAAAGTCAAAGTAGAAACATCTCTAAATTAACTGTCGTTTTTACAATACTGTCAATAGTTTTAAAAAGGAGAAATCGAGATGAAATCCATTTTTACACCTTATTTGCGATGAGACAAATGCAAGCACACGCTAACCCTGAAACGAAGGAAAAACCCACCATCACCCTCAGTGGTATTTCTCTTTGCAGCCCACCTCTCTACAAATGGAGTTTGGGTTCTGTTAAAGGCTGTGGATAGGCTAATGATGAATGTCCTGTCAGCCTGAATTAGACCCACAGACAGGCCAGTCTGACTGGAATACTGCCCAGGGAGGGAGGGAGGGAGGGAGGGAGGGAGGGAGGGAGGGAGGGAGGGAGGGAGGGATTATTGGGGTAGGAAGGGGGGAAGAGAGAGAAAAAGAAAAAGGAGAGAAAGAGAGGAGAAGAGAAATAGAGTGTGAGGAGGGGAGAGGAAGGGTGTGGCGAGAGAGAAAGGAAGTGAGCGAGAGAAAGAAGATAGGGAGTAAGGAGGAGAGGGTGATGGTGGTTATTAGGTGAAAGAAGAGGAGAGAACAACATCTGGATATGGATGGGCAAAAAATGTGGTAATGACACTGAGACCAAAGGAAGGAGAGGAAAAGACAGGAATATGCTCAAGAAAGAGAAAGGTGGCGAGGGAGACAGACAGATCTGAAGTTAGACAGACAGACACAGAGAATGCAGACTGTCAATATTGGGTGATTGTGAAAAGGAGACATGGAGACAGAAAAAGAGAGAGACAGAGAGAGAAAGAGAGAGAAGGAGAAAGTGAGTGAGAGAGAGAAATAAAGAGAAGGAGTGAGAGATAGATAGATAGAGAGAGAGAGAGAGAGAGAGAGAGAGAGAGAGAGAGAGAGAGAGAGAGAGAGAGAAGGAGGGAGATAAAGTGAGAGAGAGAGAGAGAGAGAAGGAGAGGGAGAGAGAGAGAGGAGAAAGAGAAAGAGAGGAGAGAGAGTGAGAGAAGAGAGGGAGACAGTCCTAAAGAAAAATGTAAAAAGCAGAAGCACATGCAAGCAGCGATCCCCATCGCCTTGTCTCTTCC
Source organism: Thaleichthys pacificus (assembly GCA_023658055.1). Taxonomy (NCBI): domain Eukaryota; kingdom Metazoa; phylum Chordata; class Actinopteri; order Osmeriformes; family Osmeridae; genus Thaleichthys; species Thaleichthys pacificus. The sequence continues at coordinate 1,362,909 of CM042852.1, forward strand.
CTCTTCTTTTTCGTCTGTCACTCAAAGCCGTTACCCCGGCAACGAGAGGATGAACTTCCTTGTGTGTGACAGGTTTTGTTGAGTGTGACCGATTTGTCACACAGTCTGCGCCTAAACCACTGCCACTGTCCTGGCGAATTACATAAACACACATTGACACTCACATACACACACACACACTCGATACACAGGTACGCTACTAAAATAGCCTTGGACAGAACGACTGAGTTTGTTTGAGATGCTGATTGGTCGTGATGGGGCGTAATAGAGCAGATACTGGGGGTCTCACTGGGAAACCATACTGTCACTTACCGTCCTGTTCAGTTAATCTGCCATTAGAAAGTTAGTGCTCCCTGTTGTATTACTGTGGCATTTTCTAGAGCTTACTATAGCTAGTGCTCCACAACGACAGCGCTATCACACAAATACACACAAAGGATCACTCAAGCAAAAGCTGATAAACAAGCACATGAAACTCTATTATTGCCTTTGTAATTTGTGTGTGTGTGTGCATGTATGTATGTGTGTGTGTGTGTGTGTGCAGTCACAGCATAAAATAGAGACTTTTCCAAAGCTAATATATCCACCAGTTGGTTTATTACTGTAAGGGTGTATAAAGTATTGGTGATTCGCGTACTGATAATAAGCATTTTTCTTCCTGTAAGTTTTGAAAGATCGTTGGAGCTGAAGGTTTTGAATTAGTGCTTATTATGATCTGCACCATAGGAGGAAACTACAGTAGTAGTGAATGTGTATGTATGTGTGTGTGTGTGTGTGTGTGTGTGTGTGTGTGTGTGTGTGTGTGTGTGCGTGTGTGCGTGTGTGTGTGTGTGTAGGAGTAGGTTGGTGAACTTGGCAGCTGTTGATTGGTCTGGGGCGCTTTTGATCTTTGGACCCCTCACTCTCTTCAGTAGACTTCTGAGATCATTAACAGGAGCAGACACACACCATTTACACACATCGTACACACCCATCGTACACACACACACGCCATACACATACATCCTACACACACTGTAAACACATACACACACCGTACCCACACACACCATGCATCATACACACACACCATACACAGACAGAACAAACACAAATGTCATACACCATACACACACCACACACACACACACTCACCATGGACACACACCATGCATACACACACACTATACACTTACACCATACACACATACCACACACATACACTCACCATGGACACACACCATGCATACACACACACTGTACACTTACACCATACATACACACACACATGCTCTCACACAGCTGTTCACATATCAGGGACAGATTGGGTGCTGATTTGGTATGTATTGATGCCTCACATACTATGCAACATCTCATACAAATCCAGATCAAAGCTTGCACACACACATACACACCTCTCCTTGTTAACACAGCACAGATGTGGTAGTAGAGTTTGCCATCAGTATACTCTCTACTAGTGAGAGAGCCACTTCCAACTCCAAAAACCCATGTCATCAAAGTGTGCCACTCACCCACCCAGGTTGACCCGTAATGGCTGCCTTTCATCATCACAGCCTCATCTGTGGTCAGGAGGTGTGGGGAAGGGTGAGGAGGGGGGAGGAGGGGGCAGGAAGGGGGAGGAAGGGGGAGGAGGGGGCAGGAAGGGGGAGGAGGGGGGAGGAAGGGGGAGGAGGGGGGGGGGGGGTGGAGTGAAGTGAAACTATCCAAGATCTCTCATTTAAATGTCTAATTTCTTATCTCCATCAATCTCACGCCAGTCCATCCCCTCCTGCACCATATGGCGACAGTATTGACCACTACTTGATTTGATAGTGCATCACTGTATCAAATCACCATTAAACTCAGCAATACTTACACCAAAACACAGAACTTCAGATAAACCACACATTTAGACTGTTTGATTTCAAACGCCAATCTTACAGTATAGTCTAACTTCGAACGTTTTACGGGAGAGAGGAGGCTGGAGGTAAGAAACGAGAAACATGCAAAAACATCAAACCCTCTTTTGCAAATCCAATCAAAGATTCTATTGTTCTTTAACCAATCTGTTCCAGGAGTGTCCTTGTCACTTGTTTTTTACAGTAGTGAGACAAGGAGGGAGGTAAGAAAGAAAGCAATAGATGATAGAGATTAGATATAGCTATCTAGCTACCTAGACAGACAGACAGACAGACAGACAGATAGATAGATAGACAGATAGACAGATAGATGCACTAATCTTTCTCTTTCTTCTCCATTGTCCTCCTTTAAACATCTTCCTATTTCTGTCATCCCTCCCCCTCTCTTTCTGTTTTTGTTTTTCTATCTTCTGTCTCTTTTAAACAAAGGTTATGATGACCCTACCACAACCCTACAAGGACAAGGGCCTCTGTATGAATGGTTCCCTTGTGGAACCATGCATCACGTAAACACAAACACACAGAAGTCTTTTACACTCTTTCTTCATCCCTTCTGCCCTTCTCTCCCAGACTGGCATCGACCTGTTTGTACATGACAGCCTGTCGGACAGGGTGCCACCAGAGGTCTGTGTAAACTGTGTGTGTGTGTGTGCGTGTGTCAGTGTATGTTCGTGTTTTTGTATTTTTGTGTATGATTGTGTAAGTGTACAAGTGTATTGGGTGTGTGTGTGCGTGTTTGTGTATGTCGTCAGACCTTTTCTCAGTTAGACACCTAAAGCCTCATAAATGATATGTGGGAGTTGTGCTGTCAGAGAAACCAGGTCCCTTCACACACACACACACACACACACATGTTCCTCCCCTCCTCCATCCTTCCCTTCTTCTTTCAGAAGACCAGTTTGGGAGGTGTTGCTAATTCGTTAAAGCGGTGCCGGACTTGTTAAGATCCCATCAGCACTGTTGACGCGGGCAGCTTTCCTCACCGTCGCCTGATCTTCATCATCGTCTTCTTCCCTGTTGCCATGGCAACAGCTGGTCGTCCAGGGAAACAAAGGCTAGGTGTTGGATGGGGAAAAGGAATTGACACTCGTGACCTATGACATACTGAGCTGTTCAAGCGCAGTGTTTGCGTGTGGGTGCGTGTGCTAGCAGATGTGTATTCGACGTGTGTGTGCACGGGAGGTGAATCTTGAACTCTAGAGAACATTCAACTGAGGCAGGCAAGTGCAAAAGCCACTTAACAGCCACCGAGCTCACGACGTGTAGTGCGTGTCGGGAGCATGTGTGTGTATCTGTGAGCGTGTGCGTGTGACTCAGAAGGTGTGATCGTACACTGAGTTGGTCTCATTTTCATGCCATGGCTCTTACACTCTCATTATTGTGTCATCATAACTATCATCTATCGGCTTACTCCTCCTCTTCATCCCACCCTCCTTTCCTTCCTCCATCCCTTTCTGTCTCATCCCTCCTTTGTTCCACAGGGGGATGTGACACCCCTCGTGTTCACTCCTCTTCCTCTCATCTATCTATTTCATGCTCTCGGCACAGCTGTGGGTTCTATTGATAAGAGAGAGAGAGAGACAAAGAGACAGAGAGACAACTTGCTGGCCCACATTGATCTCTCTCCTGATTGGTCTCCTCTGCATTGCCTGTTGTTTGGTGAAGTTAAATTTGGGTCGTTGCTGAGTCAAAGCAGACCATGTTTCCAAGTGTTAATTGGACTGTGGACAGTTCAGTCCAGGTCCCATTCCCAACACTTCTGATTCGGCGACAGAATCTGAGAGTCCTGATATTTTAAACAATCTCTAAAGAACTCCAGATTTGTGATTTGATTCTAACACAGTGTGCATGCATTTACAAGCTGTACAGGTGGATATTTATGTAGATGTTTTCATATGTGTTGATCTGAGTGTGCAGGTGTGTGAATGTGTGCAGGTGTCTGAGCGCTCGAGCACGGCAGTGTGTGTGTGTGTGTGTTTCCACGTTGCATCACCCCTGCATGCATGTGCCATCAGGCTGGTTCTCTCTTTCTCTCTCCCTGGGCTGTTTGGGGCCTGTCAGGGGGCTCCAGGCCCTCAGGATCGATAGAGCCAGGCAGGCCTAAAGAACCAGGAACAGCATGCCTCAGAGTCCAGGTTCTGGATGGATTCTCCCACCACATTTATAGACTGTAGCCTCATGGGATGGTGGAGACACACACCAGCAAATCCACCAATACACGCTACAGACACATAAATCCCACCCACAACCTTATACCAAAGACACACATAGTTACAGAACATAGTACACATCAATGTAATATATTGTTCATATATTTGTGAAAACACGGAAACGAGTTAGTCCTACTTTCAATTACACACAATCCTTGCTGCACACACACACACACACACACACACTCACACACATACACACATTGCTCAGATCTAGACCCCACAGTTCCTAACCCCGTCACACTCTGCTGGAGCAACACATCCATCACTGTCTTATAACGGGAGGAGAGGGATGAAAACGGTGTCTGTCTCTCTCTCTCTCTCACACACACACACACACACACACACACACACACACACACACACACACACACACACACACACACACTGTACATACACCACACATTTCATTTTAGGTTTATTTTCTAATACCTTTTGTATTGTTCCTTTCTTTCCAGTTCTCTACAAGCTTAATGCTCAGCAAGAGCGAGGGAGGGACTAAGAGAACGAGCTGGAGGGGATGGAGAGATGCAGGGAGCAGGGACAGATCTACACAGACGAAAAGCAATAAGTGAGAGGTAAAGTAAAGAGTGAAAAAGGCTTGTTGAGGCTTGGTTGGAGAAACAGTGATAAAAGAGAGAGAGAGGGGTTAGAGAAGTAATATGGATGGTTGACAGGTGATTATGAGAAAGGAAATGTGGAGAAAGCAAGGGAGATGGAAGGAAGGAAGGAAGGAAGGAAGGAAGGAAGGAAGGAAGGAAGGGAAGAAGGAAGGGAAGAAAACAAGGAAGTAAACTAAGGACGGAACTAGGAAGGAAGGAAGGAAGGAAGTACGTCAGGGATAGGCAGCCCCTACTCCTGCAGTCTGATGCACTGAAGCTTCATCAGGTTCCATTTTCATTTTCACACTCATTACCAATCATTATTAGCATAATCACCTGAGAAGTCAGTTTATTTATGACTTCTTTTTTTCCCCTTCCTTCGTGATCATTCCTCCATCTTACGTAATGATGCATCCTACTGCCACAGACATGTAAACATAACACAACCTGCTGTCCTGCAAGAGTTTCAATGTGAAATCCATTGGGACACTTCCACTCTAAGGAGAAGAGGGGGGCCTGTGTTAAGGGATCCCCCCATCCCCTCTGGCGGAGGAAGATCAGTTCCGAGCCCTCGCTGGGTAGCATGCACAGGTAGAGACACAGAGGGTATTGTAAATCAATTAAGCTAACCTCCAAATGTTATATAACAACCCCCTCACTCCCCTCTCTTTCTCTCATCACCTTGTCTGCCTTTCTCCCTCCCCTCACTCTTCACCACCACTATCTCTTCTTTCTCCCTCCCCTCACTCTTCACCACCACTATCTCTTCTTTCTCCCTCCACTCACTCTTCACCACCACTATCTCTTCTTTCTCCCTCCACTCACTCTTCACCACCACTATCTCTTCTTTCTCCCTCCCCTCACTCTTCACCACCACTATCTCTTCTTTCTCCCTCCCCTCACTCTTCACCACCACTATCTCTTCTTTCTCCCTCCACTCACTCTTCACCACCACTATCTCTTCTTTCTCCCTCCACTCACTCTTCACCATCACTATCTCTTCTTTCTCCCTCTCTCTTTCCTCCCTTTGAGTCTCTGGTTGATCTCTCCTAGAAACAGACAAGAAAGAGGTGTTACTGTGTAGTTCTAGTGCCATCTTTTGACTAAAAGAGCCTGTGACGTGCTGACAGGACAGGGAGGAGAGCCCTCTTGACGCCCCATGAACCACACGAGGGGGCTCCTGTTCAAATGGGAACCTTTTTATGGGTATTGTCACTTAGATTCACTTTTCACTTTTGTTTTCTGAGAATGATTGACTCATCTGAGCACCACAAAATACTTGGGTGTGTCTATCTCCTGGCTTCTCTATCTCCGTAGGGGTTATCATGGTAACCATGCCAGCAGGAATGGAGAGCACCTTGGCTTTCTTGGGTGTTGGTGTAGTCCAGGCTTGGACATTCGATAACCAAAGCTGACCAAAAACGATGTCGCTCCACACTGCTAGCACTCATTCAAAAACTCATGCCCAATCAGAAAGCTCTTCCTCACAAGAGCGCCCTTCAAATGGGTGGGGCTACAGTTATCCCAAATTTATTTTTCTAAAGGTGGTCCTTTTGCACGGTCTAGGCCAGTACTAAACGAATAGGGGTCATCTTTACCATACTAACAAACAAACACAGAACCAAACTTGGAAACAATAACTTTCAGTATGGCTGCAACATTCCAGCCCCTAATTGTTTACCAAACAATTACTTCCACAACAAGATAGAAATGGAGCCTACTTTAAAACCAACTGAAAATGGTCTGAGGGGCTTAGACGGAAAAAAAACAACAAGCAAAAAAACAACAACAACTAAAAATTACTTTTGTCTGCTGCATCCATCAGCAAGCAAAGTTGCTGATAAGTTGTTGCAGGATACTCGTCTTTGTCTTGTTGAGGACACATCGCTCAGAACCTCTGATATCTGGCAATGTATTTACAATGCGTAACATTAGTCATGTGTTCAGGGGGGCTGTGTCATCCACTATAACCACAAGGTCCCTAGTTCAGAGATTTCTCTTTGGATGATTCCACTTGCATTTCTCTTGCATGAGTGGCAAATACAGCCTGATCCATCTCTTCCAGACGAGATTCACGATGTATTGTACTTGTTCGGTACGGTTCGGTCCCTACTAACAAACAAATACAGAGCCAAACTTGTCAACAATAACTCTCAATATGGCCCCAGCAATCTCTTTCCATCTTTCGTTCCCTTACTCTCTTTGGGGTCTCTCTCTCTCCTGGTGTTTTTCTATCTCGCTTTGTCTTTCTCTCACCCTCACTCTCTCCCTGTCACTCTCTCACTCACTCTCACATGTAGCCTACACAAACACACACGTACGGTACATGTACACATTACACACAGTTGTGCAAATAAATCGAATTGTTCCACTGTATTATTTAGATGTTCATATTATACCTCCCAATACTAATGGCCCACATGTAGCTGTGGGAGGTTTAGAAATGCGGCGTACACCTTTTTTCCCAGGTGTACACACGCACGCACAAACACTCACACATACACACACACACAAATGCACTCAATAAAAAAATGTAGTGTGCTGGGAGTCAGATGGGTGAGCGGTTAGGGAATCAGGCTATAAATCAGAAGGTTGCCGGTTTGAATCTTGGCTGTGACGTTGTGTCCTTGGGCAAGGCACTTCACCCTACTTGCCTTGGGGTGAATGTCCCTGTACTGACTGTAAGTCGCTCTGGATAAGAGTGTCTGCTAAATGCATATTTCTCTTTTCTGTCTCCCTTAGGTCAGCTGAGACAGACCCACTCCACTGAAGTCCACAGGAAGTCAAATGTATTTATGTTATGGGGTATTGAAACATGGCCTAGACTGACACATAGTCAAACACACACACATACATCCATACACATAAACACAGATTGGTTTACGTCTCCATGTCTTTTTTCGCTTCCTCTTTACATCGAGCAGAAACAGGAAGCTGCACAACTTTCCGTTTCTGGACAGCAGCCACTTACAAATGAGGCTTTCTCGTGGGTTGTCAGCAGAACGATAGCTGCTCCCCCAGGCCTGCGCGTGAGGAGCCCTGGCCAAGAGACATGATCACGATGAGGGATCCGTCTGCACGTGTAACGGGGGTGTAAGAGACGTGGTCTTGCTCCGCCAGGGCCGGCGTTCGCTGCCATCGGGAGTCGACCCTGCCACCTCTGGACTGCCAAGCGCAACCACTACCAACTACGCCAAAGAAAAGCTAGCTCTTCGTTGACGCGGGTGGCCTCTTACATACCTGAGGAGTGAGTTTCACCGATTCACACCGGTTACACACGCAGCGCAGCGTCTGCAGCACAGCGTCTGCAGCCTCCTCACCCCTCACTCTTATACCCACCTTTGATCTCCATCAAAGGTGCACCAGTCAAATCAGAGGGCTGAGGTCGCTTTCACGGGCATACTGCATGTCGTCTCTCGCTCTCATTCTGTCTCTCTCTCTCACTCTGGGCCTCATGTACGTACATTCGCAAACGTAGCGTTATTAGCGCCATGGCCAACCCTCAGATTGCGCGCGCTGTGATACTTCAGTTTACGTCGTATTTACGAAACCTGCAGGTCATCGGGTAATCAGCGCCTTTCTCCGCCCACTATACCGTACATTGCGAGCATTTAAACGTGCAATTGAATGGGCCTCCTTCTCTCTTTCTATCATGGATCAGCCACCAAAGTCAAAACAGCCATGACTGTTTGAAATGATCCTGATGCCAATATTTGTAATGTAGCGAGGAGTTAACTGCTGGACTGGAATGTGAACGCTGAGTCGGAGAGTCTAAGTCATCTTTGATTTCTTCCAGTAACTTAATCTGTAAAGCGTAGCCTAATGATTTTCTGTTCACTCAACTCAAAAAGTGTGATCCTTGTGGCAAAAATCCTTTGGCCTATGTCATCGTCTTGCTCGGGTTACGGCTGCCATTTCACCAGGAGGCATATGCACATCCTGGTTTACACCTGCTTGTACGTAACAGGCGGAGAATTTTCACCGCAAAATAGAGGTGCGCTTTCACAGGCGGTTTTTGTACATACCGCGGACTACATAATTAGGTGCACTTTACGCTCCCCCTCCCATCTCTTTATGGGAAACTCCCACTTTCCCCTTGACCCTCCTGTGAATGCATGCATGACACGGAAAAGCGCAATTTGCCATTTTCGGTTCCAGCGACAGGCAGTCTGAGCTTTTACCTCAGTGCGGCATGTACATACCTCGCCATGCTTTTGCAAAACCAATATGCCTGAAGTGGGCGCAAAAGCGTTACATGAGGACCTCTGTCCCTCTGTCACTCTGTATATCTCTCCATCTCTCAAGTCCAAATTGGCTCAGAGAAAATGCATATGATGATATGATGCATAGGATGCATCTCACCTATTGTTGCCATGGAAACCAGCCTGGGTGGAGGCATGGGATGGAAGGGGATGGGGGAGTAAAGGGCTGATGGGGAGTTGTGAGCCAGGGGTAAGACTGGGGGATTGTGGGTAAATGGCTCATTATCCACCACAGTAGGTGGTGGTTGGAGCCATAAGAGTTGCTCCCGCCCTCCATACCCCCATCTGTTTTGTCAATATAAATAAAGTTATCCTGTCATGTTTTTCAAGGGATGAACGTCAAAGGCAGAGCTCCTGTTGTTGGGATGTGGAGACCCCGTCTGCCTTTGACTCTTCTGGAATTTTGGCAGGCGGTGCTGGTGGGCGGTCTGTTAAATGTCCTGTGTTCTGTGTCACCAGTGGCATGGCGTTTGAACGCCATGATAACGCTTCATTTTCCTGAACGCATCACCGGAAGGTTTGTATCAGTCCATGCATATTTACATATTCACACATCTACATAGCATTGCTGTGTGTTAGAATCCCACATTTCTTCCATTAAATGCCACCCTCGAACTTTAAAAACCTTTAAAAACGCTAAAAGCTGATACAGTTCAATAAATGCCGCCCTCGAATAAATGCCACAGCATTTTATTTGTATTTACCGTGATTCATAACATTTTATTTTTAGACTACAAATAGTCTGCTTAATATAATTTTTGCATCACTATCAGTACCCCCCCCCCCCCTCTCTGTTATCTAGGACAAGGTGTTAATATCCTTTTCTGCATACTCGAGACTGTGGGTTGGTCGAATGATTGATGGCATCCTATGGGTTATCAAGTGGGCGCCATCACCATCCTCATCGGCATCATAGTCAGTGTCCTTGCCAAGATTAATTAGAAACATCCACTCATCGTTGTACGCTCCTGGCTTATACTTGGCTGGCTTTTAACATATATAGTCGACAGCACACTTGCTTACTCACACTGTTACGAGACACCAGAGATGTACTAATAAATTAACTGCTCAACGCTATTCCTGTGTTGTTCTTACTTACCAATTACTAAAAACCTTTTTTTGGGGGGGGGACTATGAACGCAGCGCCACAAAAACAAGCGTTTAGTCGAAGAACAATGGTACACACAGTTGCTAACCAGCTTTAGCCACCCTGCTCCACCCTGCTCTTCCTTACCCTAACCCTGCTCCTCCCTCCTCCTCCCTGCTCCAACCCTCCTCCTCCCTGCTGCAACCCTGCTCCTCCCTCCTCCTCCCTGCTTCCTCCCTGCTTCTCCCTGCTCCAACCCTCCTCCTCCCTGCTCCAACCCTGCTCCTCCCTCCTCCTCCCTGCTCCAACCCTGCTCCTCCCTCCTCCTCCCTGCTCCAACCATGCTCCTCCCTCCTCCAACCCTGCTCCTCCCTCCTCCTCCCTCCTCCTCCCTGCTCCAACCCTGCTCCTCCTCCCTGCTTCAACCCTGCTCATCCTCAACTCAACCTACATACCGTTCATGTCAGTCATGGCTTGTTCTTTTACTGATGAGGTGATGGATGAGGGAGCTGTCATAGTACGCGTGACTTAATGACAACGTACCTTCAAGGAGAGGTCATGTGGATGTGAACATTGCTTTTTGCCATGGTGGATCAATTTGATCCATGTTCAGAATACGATGCACATGCAATTATCTTGAATTCTTGGACCTGACTCAAATATGATTATGTGAACTAGAATGGGCCTTTATGGAACTGTCTATCCCTGACTGAGACAGGTTCATTCAAGTCAGGTTTGGGACTTTAATCCCCATGTTTTTGAGTGCACTTTATTATCATGATCGCAGGAAGCGGGTCAAAATAATATGCAGAGTTGTTCTTTGCCTTTAGTTCTCGAGTACGAAAATATGGAATTAGCCCAGTGTAATTACAAGAGGTGTATCAAAGTGCCTTGAGATGAATATTTGTGTTCAGGTGCCACGTTTTATCGTCAGGAAGAAAGGCGGGGGGGGGGGGGGTCATGAGACCCTGCAAGGAGGTGACCAGGGACTGGTTTAGTCAAGGAGGTGATGGCTTCACTGACATTTCAGCTCCATTCACCCCCGCTGAATAGAATGATGTTGGGTGGCACATCATTGTAAGCCTTGTACAGTCCAAGCGTTTTGTTATCATAGTCGTATTTCTATTTGTTGCTGTCGTTGCAGTCGTCGTCAATGTCATTGCTGTGCTCTTTGTTCTCTCTGTCATCATGTGCGTCCTTGTGTCTGTGTAGCAAGGAATGTCTTACAGGAACAACTTATTTGTGTATGTGAGTGAGTGTTTGTTTGTGTGTGTGTGTGTGTGTTTAAAATGAAAGCTGGTAAACTCTCCCATGCTGAGAGAGATAAGCAGTAGCAAGGCAGCACACTGTGTGAGCTTGTGTTCCAGGGTCGGGGGTGATGAGTGAAAAAACGAAGATAACGGCACACACACACACATAAATAGACATACACAAACACGTGCACACCCGTCAACCACAACGCACACAAAGCACACATCCCCTTAAAAAGCACACACACACATGAAAACCCCCCGCACATTCGCCACAGGGGGTTCAGCATGAGCTTCTGTAGATAATGCTAAATCACCACACACTCCACAGGGAGCGGCCATGACGCTGATGTCATCAGAAGTGGCCTTTCTCTGACCCTACACACCCTGTCCAGGGTGGATGGTGTGTCTGCAGGCTCTCAGGGCTCTCAAACAGGGCATCATGACCTCATCTGGATTCAAAAAGACAACTGTGAGGACATCTTGCCAATCTCTGGTTATTCGTTTCACAGATGAATTCTGACTGAAAAGACCCTGCAAAAAGAGGCTGAGAGAAAAACAGGGGGACAGACAGAGAGACAGAAAAACACAGGGAGAAAGAAACAAGGAGAGAGACACAGAGCTAGAGACAGAGATAGAGACTGAGGGTCTCATGTACGTACATTTGCAAAATGGAGTTAGGCCTGAAAGGGTTAACTAAAGTTCGGGAGGAATAAGACTCCTCCTTCTCCAATCAAACTAATACGCATCAGCCCAGTAAAGCACGGAAGAATGCGACCAAACTCCCCTTGGTCAATTAAGAGTTCTGTATAAAGTATCTTCCATTCCTCTGGTCCCTGTGCTAGCATGTTGTTGTCACCCTCCCACCCTTCCCTTTCTTCTCTGCTCCTCCCTGTCATCTATCCAGGCTTCCGAGGGGATCTTGCCGAGCTGCTGCTCGGCCGTGACCCATTAAGACTCTCCGCCACACCCCGAGTCCATGCCCGGACACCAGGCCCGGCTCTGCTACCGGCCTCCACCAACCGCTCCAGGCTCGGCTCTGCTACCAGCCTCCTCCACCATCGAGCTGGGCTCTGCTACCAGCTCTGCTTCAATAAAAGCTATCTATTCAATCTATGGTGTGATTACTGAACTCGTGAACGTAGCGTTATTAGCGCCACGGCTAACCCACAGATTGCGCACGCTGTGATACTTCAGTTTACGTTGTATTTACGAAACCTGCACTTCATCGGGTAATCAGCAGCCTAAGATACGTGCGATGCATTGAGTGGGCAACGCGTCGTGTATTGAGTGAGTGGGCCGGTCTGACAGTAACTCCCGGGCCACTTTTTTCCCCCAGTCCGCCCCTGATGTAGTCTGGCTCTGCCCTCCTATGTACTTCCGCTCAATTTTCATTTTGCTTCTGTACTAAGTCTGGCCATGAGGTACGTAAGTCAGATAATTAATTAATTAGTTATTAGTTATTAGTAATTAATTAGATAGTTAATTTTCTACCGGCCAATCAGCGAACAGAGGGAGTGGCTGAGAACGATGATGTTGATGTCGTGCGCTAGTTTGTGTTGTAGTTCCGTAATGGCGGCGGAGAAAGATGCGAGCGAAGCCATTTGGTCCGTTGTGACAACGCTGCCGAATATCCATGAACTAAAGCCGGAGCAAGAACACGTTTCGCTGAGTTTTGTTAGTGGCCATGATGTTGAAGCCCTCCTCCCCACCCCACGGGGTTCGGGAACAGTTTGATTTTCCAGCTATGGCAGCTAGCTCTCTTACAGTAGTGGTGAAGGAATTGGCTAAGGCGAACGCTAGCGATTGGTTTTGGCAGATCAGAGTGGCTCTAGGCAGATCCAATAGTTTTAAACTTCAACAGAGTACCCGCCTACAAGGAAGTCAACACTTGTCAATGGAGTGAGCCCAGACTCTCTGTACAAATGAAATGTACAAGAGTCTGGTTAGGACCAGGCTACCCCTGATGGGCCTCCGTCTCTCTTTCTATCATGGATCAGCCACCAAAGTCAAAACAGCGATGACTGTTTGAAATGATCCTAATGCCAATATTTGTAATGTAGCGAGGAGTTTAACAACTGCTGGAATGGAATGTGACCGCTGAGTCGGAGATTCGATGTAATCTTTGATTTCTTCCAGTAACTATAATATTGCATGGCTGCTTAATCTGTAACGCGTAATGATTTTGTGTTCACTCAACTCAAAAAGTGAGATCCTTGTGGCAAAAATCCTTTGGCCTGTGTCTTCGTCTTGCTCGGGTTACGGCTGCCATTTCACCAGGAAGTATATGCGCATCCTGGTTTACGCCTGCTTTTAACAGGCGGATCATTTTCACTGCAAAATAGAGGTGCACTTTCACAGGCGGTTTTTGTACATACCGCCAAATACATAATTAGGCACACTTTGTGTCCGACTCCTCCCACCCTGGACACTCCCTGTTTCAGTCACTCCCCTCCGGCAGAAGGCTGCGGTCCATCAGGACCAATACCACACGCCACAAAAACAATTTCTTCCCTTCAGCTGTTGGCCTCTTCAACAAGGCCAAGGGTTCACACTGTCTTTATGACTTAATGTCCTTAAACAGGGCGTTTTGCCCTGCATCACGCAATTGTATCTTGTACCATTTGTATTTTTTGTAAATATTTGTATTATTTGTATTTTTTGTATTTTTATATTGTAAATTACGACAACTTATATTTTATTTTATATTATATTGTATATTTTACTTTAATTCTAATTCCACTTAGTATTGCTAGTTATGTACCCTAAGTATAGTTAGTCCTCACATCTAAATTTAAGATTCCTATATGTTTAATGTATGCACCTTCCTGCCAAAGCAAATTCCTTGTCTGTGCAAACTTTCATGGCAAATAAAACCCATTCTGATTCTGATTCTGACTTTACGCATCCCCTCCCATCTCTTTATGGGAAACTCTACCTCAGTGCGGCATGTTTGTACATACCTCGCCATGCTTTTACGTGCAAATTGACAAAATAAATACGCCTGAAGTGGGCGCAAAAGCGTTAGTACATGAGGCCCAGAGAGAGTGAGGATGAGAGGCAGAGAGACACAGAGGGTGACAGACAGAAAAACTGAGAGACAGTGACAGAAAGTTTGGACTGTTATTTCTACCTGCAGTCTACCATGTTCTACCGCCTACTGTACATTCTACTGAATGTTCTACCTGCTACTTTATGGTCTACTTTATGTTCAACTGTTTGTTCGACCTGATACTGTATGTTCTACTGTATGTTCTACAGAATGTTCTACCTGCGACTGATGTCTCTATGTTATATTGTATGTTCTACTGAATGTTCTACTGTATGTTCTACTGATGTCTCTGGTAGCAAATACAGGCTCTCTGAAGACGGCACGTGACGATACCATTTCACCCTCTGAAGGAGCCGAGAAGGTGCATTTCCCCAGTCCCATGCTGAGTGAGGAGAGGGAGGGAGAGCAGGAGCGAGGGAAGCCGTGGAACCTGCAGCATGTGCACACGGAGGTGAAGAGAATCACAGTAGAAGCACAATTTGATTTGGCAGTTTTTTAGTTGTTGTCACGGTTCAATGTGATCACTTAATGAAGTGTTTGTTAATGTTTCCTGAAAACAGCAGCTTTCTTTTTCTTTCTCTATTTCCATCTATTGAATCTTCAGCACAGACACTAACACACACACACACACACACACACACACACACTGGAAGGGGACACCAGACTGGGAACATCAAACTAGAGCACACCCGGAGGGGGCAGAGTGCCTCATTTCTCCAAAACAAAAACAACACACCACCCCGGAAAAACAGGAAAAACACTGAACATGAAAAAACACTCAGACGACAAACTATTGACTCTTCATCTCATTCAGAGTCATCAGGACACACTGGGAGTCAGTAACACACAAGAAGCATTATGCGACAGACAACCACAGCTGTGCTGTTACATACGAGGTGAAAAGTATGCATGTCCGGAATTTTACCGACATTGTATTGACCTGAAGGACACAGGATTACCTCATTAACTTCAAGACTAGATACCTTTCTTATTTTTTTACAATGTCATAAAATATATTTTTATGACATTGTAATAGAGTTTGGGATTTTTATGCAGGTGTATGGACCCTGTTGCTATGTGTAGACAAAACCAGTTCCCCAGAATGTTCCGGAGAAACTTTGACTAAATAGTTTTTTAGAGTGTTTTTTGAGCATGCTCATAGCATCTCATTCAAGGTAAAGGGTCATGACAGCTCCTTTTAAAAACATCTCACAGCTTTTCCTTCTAGTTCACTTTTGATATCTTTTTAAAGTGCATTTTAGTCCTTCTCCAGTGCTTGGCTGAATCTATGCGCTCTTCTGTGACTGACGAAACTGAGTGAATCTGACAACAGCATCAGTGTTGTACAGGAGGTTAATGTTCAGGGACAGGAATAGAGGAGTGGAGATAGTGAGTGAGGGAGAGAGGAAGAGAGGAGAGAGAGGAAGACAGAGCGCTAAAGCCTAACAATCTACCAGTTGCCATCGTCTTTCGTTTGGTTTGACTTGAGGTCATTCGTCAAGTCTTTTTCTTACACACACGCTCAAGCACAACGCACACAGTCGCCTCTCTCCATTTGCTTCTCCTCTGCCCCCGCTCAATCTCTCATCCCACAGTTACAGAAAAGATGTGACGCTTTTTTCAATGGTCACCTGTGGCCATGCAATTACATTAGCTCCCTTCAACCTCTGTCATTGTGCTTTGGTCGTCCTCAGGAACTGTGGCCAAACCCCACAGAGGAATGGCGGTGCACCCTCCAGACTGACTGTTAATCAGGGCACTCTGCCTTCCGCCCCTCACCTCATCTCACCTGGCTGCTCACCAAGTCATCACCACCGGGAGTTTATGTGATATCACCAAAGGGTCAGGGTGAACGATTGTTTTTCTTGGCAATGGAGAGTGGAGAGAGTAGAGAGAGGAGAGAGAGAGAGAGAGAGAGAGAGAGAGAGAGAGAGAGAGAGAGAGAGAGAGAGAGAGAGAAGGAGAGAAGGAGAGAGAGGAGAGAGAGAGAGAGAGAGAGAGAGAGAGAGAGAGAGAGAGAGAGAGAGAGAGAGAGAAGGAGAAAGAAGGGAGAGAGAGGTAGATAGACCTTGACACTGCAATTGTTCTCTCCCTTTTTCTTTCTCTCTCCTTTCCCTCCCTCTCTCTCTGACTGTCTCTCTTTCTCTTTCTTGTTTTCTCTTTTGCTGAGTTTGGTCCACAACACGGTTGGCCTCTTTAGAGCTTAGACAGACACTGTTCTGACCACAACAATGGTGTTTGTGTCTATCTGGATGGTGTGCGACTGTTAGAGACAGCCTTAGGGAACCCAGTCTCTCACACACAAACAGACACACACACACTGTAAGCTCAGTAAGCTAAGGTTATAATGAGTTTGAAAGATGAAGGCAGGACTTGACTGTCTTCGTATATCTGTGCCGAGGGGAGCCAAGCTGTGGTCCTGCTGTTTAAGACTGAGTTCTAAGGACACGCACACACTCAGACTAAGAATGTGCTCAAATAAAACCACACACAGATCTTGTATCCCCAGTATTGTCTGTAGACGCTTCCAGAAAAAGATGTTTTCCGGGATCAGAAAGTGGTTAAATGATGCATCATCCAACTCTTCCAACTGGAAGGGTGTTTTTTAACTTAAAAAATAATCACACTACAGGCACAAAGCGAGACATACAAGAGCAGTGTACCAGAGTGGGAGGCAGGGTATAAATACCGGACATCTGCGACTGCTGGCTGGCCAGTCCTGAATCTGAGTCACAGCTCGAGAGCGTGAGTCACAGCTCAAGAGCGTGAGTCACAGCTCCTCATCGGCTGTGGACAACCGCAGCCTCCGAGAGCTGGAGAACCACTGCAGACGGAAAGAGAAGGAGACAATCGGGAACAGACGACTGGGATGTACTTGGAGGGAAGGGACACACACATACAGGCACGCGCTCCGTCTCTCACACACACCCGCGGACACACTACAAAGAGCACAATGGTCTATTCCTCTCCAGCATCCCACTCCTTGCCAACCGCTCACCCCCTGAAAACTTGAGGCTTCTTTTCCAACTGCAATTAGAGTCATTGTGAGGAGAGGATAAGGTCCGGGGGTTGGTGGCCTGATTCATGTTTGTCTGGGGCAAAGCAGGAGCCAGAGTGTGGAGAAGGCCTGGGTACAGTGTCTGAGCATGGCCCACGGGTCTGCTCCTCACCATCAGTGCTGCTGAGTCTGGGGTTCGGCTTGCTAATGGACGGAGATCCATTTCCAATTCCCACTATGATGTCCCAGTCCATTCTCAGTTCACTCATCTCTCCCTCCTGTTCTCTCTCTCTCTCGCTTTCTCTCTCTCTGTCCCTCTCTCTCTCTCTGTCCGTCTCTCTCTCTGTGTCCCTCTGTCCCTCCCTCTCTCTCTGTCCCTCTCTGTGTCGCTCTCTGTCCCCCTCTCTCTCTCTCTCTTCATGTCTTTCATGGAATATTTTAAATGCCAAGTTCGGTTTCTGGAAATGAGGCCACATTTGGCACTATACACATACGTGAACACAGGCACACACACACACACATATTCCATGACAGTCACCCGCTAAGAGCTGTCACTTGAGCCCATCGAAAGGAGCTCTCATCCCTTCATTTATTCATCTCTTCTAAAACACAGCCTTCTGCCTGCTGCCAAATGGCACAGCACAGGGTCCACACACACACACACACCACTCACATCCACACTCACATAGACACGCAAAATTGCACACACACATACATAGACACACACAAACATGCAGTGGATCACATTTTCTCTTTCAATCAAACAGAGTACATACAGACAAATGGAAGAGCACACACACAAACACACACACACACACACACAACCAAAGACACATTATCTGCCCTTGCCCCCTTTAATCGATTTTCTCTGAGGCTTCCTTTTAAAGAGCTAAGAAAATTGCAGGCAACAAGAAGAGGAGAAGGTGAGCTGTATCTTGGAATCTTCCAGGTAAGCATTTAACTTGCCTTGCCTTTCTTAGACTGTGTAAGCAGAACTTCCTTTCAGTCCACTGTTTAAACGTCTGAATGTGTAATCTAGTGCCATTCACCGTGAAATTACTCAGTGTAATTGATTTTCCTTGGCCAGGTAAATAGTTGTATTTTTTTCTTTCTTGTTTCAATTGGATATATTTGTCAAATCACTGACACACACACACTCACACACACACTGACACACAGGGAAAACAGGCCAAATAGGGTCTGAGTGGTGAGCTACTGCTTTGTCAAGTCATCACCACTTTTATATTTCATTCACATCTCCTCACAGTTGAACCGAGTGCACTCTGTCAGTCTTCACGCTGCAGTGACAGAGCGACAGTGACCCCTAGAGGTCACGCAGGGAACAGTCCTCTCACCCAGTTCTGGAGTTGAGGGACACAATGAATGAATGAATTAGGAGTCACGTTCAGCCACAAGCCTAGGTTTATTAGTTTTTGGGGAGTCAGATCCTGTTGATAAGATAAACTCACCACTGTTACACACACACTCAAACACCCACTCAAACACACACAGACACGTGTGCACACACACACACAGTTAACTGCCATTGAAAATCTTTTAACGTAAGCCTTATCTGAAGGTGAATTTGATCTTTTTAAACCAGATTGACTGAGATTACAGCAATGATCCCATGATTGCATGTGTGTGTACGTGTGTGTGTGTGTGTGCGGGGGGGGGGGGGTACGTGTGACCTTGTTTGGAAAGCTGAGGACTCAATCTCTACTGGAGATTAGTCCCTGTTAGAGTAATAAAGTGAACAAGAACACACACATACATTTTGGAATTGCTGAAATTGCTGATGTCAGGCTAAACCTTGAACCCAGATGTGGAATCAGTATACATAGAAATTCACCATTCAAAGTTCAATGTAAAACGTTTCTGTTTAAGCAGGCTTTTCCTGTTCAACATTTCACACACATATATGAACTTTATTTAACCAGGTAAAATCAATACATACTCTCATGTATTTTACACCACGGCAAAATGGAGAGAGAGAGCAGATGACTCCATGATTACTGTGATCAATACAGGGATCTGAGAGCTTTGGCTTCACCCTGAGGACTTGTAAACAAAACCTTAATGTGAGATGAGACTTTCTGACATCATCAATGGACTTTCAATACTCCAATAAGTTCTAATGGTCAATATCACTTCACATGTTGGACATCTATATCTTTTTATTTATGTTTTGTATTTTACAACGTTAGTAAATTAAAGGTATTTCAGGTTCAGCTCAAATCTTTGGAGGTTTACCCTATTAGCGAAAAAACTGTTTTCGATTTGTCTGGCCTGGGAGTGAGATGGACTAGCACAGGACAAGGACACGATCACAAGTTAAAAGAGCTCCACTTTGATGAGGACCCTCACCTAGCCAGCAGCATGACTAGGCTGTGGCATCTCAACATCGCTGAGGTGTCCTGACCCCCCCACTCCTTCCCTTCTGCCCCACCCGTCCGTTTTCATCTCTCAGTTTGCAGAGGAACCATTTTAATTGGGCTTTAGTCAATCGAGAGCCCCCGTATTCCTCCACCTGCTTTGAACCTGATTCCTTTTTCAACATGGAAGTAAACAGACTTTTTTGAAGAGCTTCACTCAAGCTCCACTTTCTCCCTTCAGATCCTGGCTACTAATGAGACTGTGATCTTGGTGGCCTTGTTTACTGGGGTTAAGAGGTTAAATGAAGGTGTCTGTTATTTTCTAGATAAGAAGATAAGAAGACCCCGATTAAGTCCAATCAACTGACAACTTTTTAGCCGAAAATGTGTCTTTGAGGCACCCCGCTAGCGCATAAGTGTGCGTATCATGTAGGCTGAGGCCTTAGCGCAGCAGCCTGGGTTGGAATTTGGCCTAGGCTCTTTTCAGTGGCAGCGTTTCACTAAAGCCTAGGGTATGGCATCATTCCCCCTGGGGAGACAGCGACGACATTCCCAAGTAATGGAAGCATAAAACCACATTATATCTAAACAAAAAGTGTCCGTAAGTCCACAGACATGCACAGACTTACAGATGACAACAATGCAAAAGCAATTGTTTGATTGATGTTTGATTTCAGCTTTGGTAGTGTTATGGAAGTTTTTCCTCCACCTGTTGATTTCAGACTAAGGTAGACCCGAGATATGACTTTATTACGCTTGCAAGCAGAGAGACTCCTGCCTTAATTCTCTGAAGCACAGCTCAGTTATAGGGGAGGGTATGTGTGTACAAAAACATGGTCAGGGTGGCCTCAATCTGATGTAACACACAAATGTTGATTTCCTGTTCTCAACCATCAGGCCAGTCCTTGCCCAATAACAATATTTGCCCCTCAATAGCCACACCTAGTATATGTATACTTGTATACAGAGACAAGAGCAAAGCTTTAATACATTTAAACAGTTTTTGTCTAAATGTTGGACATTTCTTAGTCAAAGCATATCTATCAAAAATATTCCCATTATCGTAGGGTCATCGATAGATAATGTGAGAGTGCGGTGACACTCAAGCCCATTTTGGGGGTAATAAAAAAAAAAGAAGCACGAATTTTAGCGCAAATATACTTTTTTGAGCTGTATGAGGTTTATTTGAACCTATTAACGTTGGACTATTCTCTGCAGTCAGACATCAATTTGAAAGTTTGTTACATGTCTGGTTAGTTTACTGTGCGAGTGAACTCTGATATTAGACTGGGGATTCATCACCAACCTGCTCTACATCTGTATCTTCAGGGTGCTGTTTTTCCTGCACAGTAATTCGTCAATTTAATACAGACACTAACCATGCTTATTTGACTGCTGACATTGGTCGAGATTACAGGGATAAGCATATTACTATCCAAGGGATCATATAGGCCTACTTATTATCAGTTAATATCACTTTTGAGTTGCTAGCCTGCTGGTACTAGGCTAAACTAGCACGGTCCCATTATGTGGGCAGGTTAGCTTTATCATTCTGGCTTCAACAAGAACACACTGGTCGAAAGATTGCAGACGCTAGGGATAGATTTAATACAAGCAAAAGTTACATGCTCTACTACACTAATAACTTTCAAAACATGTTTCCATTGTACAATGGGTGGCGATGTAAGGCTAGCAGGTTTGCACTCTGTGTGTAACTAGTTTTCCTACTAGCTAACCTACAACGACCTTCTTTATAGCTACTTACTCTCTGGGTGGTGAAAAAACTTCTATAAAGCACAAAAGGGTCAAAAATATCAATGCTGAGACCAAACGAAATACTAATATAATTTCCTGGCGTACTGCCAGCTCTCTTTCTGCAACTCACGATTCAGGAAGTGTTTCTGACTCTGCCACTTCAGCCAATTAACTTAAATGACATCATGTAGGCTCGAGGGCGCATTGGTTAACTTGGAAATTTATTTTTCACTTTTCTCGGCGACGAACATAGTATAGATAATAATACGAATGAGTTTTGCAAGTAGATATTTTTTTCGAAAATTAACAAAATATTGGTGGAGACGATTGTGTCTTTCCCAAACTTTGGTCGTGACTAGTCCCTATGGTCCCTATGCAAACCTACGCCCTCCTCACACAAACACAACCCCTGCCTCTTTGCTGCATGTCTTACCCTCTCTCTCTCTCTCCCTGCCTTGCCTGTCACACTTCACTTAAAACTGTCCAATAAAGCATGAAAAATGCCCCAACAAACCTACCAGAAAGAAAGTGAGTCTTCATGCTTTATTCCATATAGCATTTTTTTTGCCAGCCATGGCCATGTTGAGACAACCCAATGCCTTGAAGAGTCAAAACCTTACTCATCCGGCACCATCAGCATTGTATATGCATGTGTGTGTGTGCACATTAAATGGAGGTATTGGGTTTACAGACTCCTTGGGAGTAACTAAGCACAGTTTATGCATCTGTTTGAGTCTGACATGGCGCCTGTATGTTTGTGTTACAGGCCCTTGCATCAGACTCCATTCATCCCTGTTGCTACAGAAGAGAACACACTTCAACACTCCGTCAACCGCCCAACACTCCTTCATTCTTTTTCATTCTTCCCTGACAGACACTCACTTCCCTTCTGTTCTTCTCTTCTTAAATGCTGACCTCTCACCCAATACAGAAGCTTCAACACGCCTCTCTCTGTTGGTCCCTCCTTATCTGTCCTCCATCTTTCTCTCCAGCTCTCTTCCCACCCCTCCTTTATCTCTTCATCCCCTCTGGGACGGTGTGTGATCTTTTGCAGTGTCTATCTCTGAATATTTAAATGGTGGTGATTAGCCCCTATTGGATAATCTTCTAAAAGTTTTAAGAAGCTATTAGCTAATTAGGGAAATAGGGGTTGGGGGGTTGGGTTGCCAGTTCTGTCATCATCCCACCTTTAAGGGGAGTTAATTCCCCTTTCTCCCTATGCCATACACACTGCAGATATTCAGATCACAGTCGACAGAACAGCTCATTCTGCCAAACAGTGTGTCATTCCAGAGTATTTGGACCAGACATTTTTGGGTACCTTGTTGCTTTAAAACAAAGCTTCTTAACTGCTATAAGCTAACCATGAGAACTACTTACTAATTAATCACCAACTCTACTAGTGCTAGTACTAGGTTAGGTTAGTTGAGGGTTAGGGTTCATCTTTGTTACATTGCACAGGCCCTGCACAGCAGATGGCAATAGGACAGTCTGTGGATAACTGCAGGATAAGAAGAAAAGAAAAATTGAGACTAAATGTTTTGAATGCCTACTCTGAAAACCTTGAAGTTGAGTCATTGAATCATATCTGTTTGTTTTGTTTCAGAGGGCTTTCAGATTCTCCTCCTCCCCCCTCTCAAACTGTGGTTATCCTGAAGGTGAGTCTCTGAAGAGGATGTTCAAGTGGTGCTACCATTGCAGGCAGAGTCTAAGTGCTGTTGGCACACAGGCTGCAGGCTGCATGTATGCACACACACGCACACACACACACACACACACAGGCCTGGCTGAGTAGTCATTGTTGCTGACACACAGAACAGTGAGTCAATCTCAATGAGATGGGGGATTTGCTTCAGACATTTCTTTGGTGTGTGTATGTGTGTGTGTGTTGCCTCTTTAAATACATTCCCATAGTCTGCCAACAGCTGCCTCCTCCCTTACACCTGGTGGAACACCTGGTCTCACATCTGACCAACCTTGACTGTAGCTCACACACACACACTCTCCAATCTCAACATGTTCATCAAAACACCTACCAGCTTTCTTTTGCATTCCCAAGGTCAACTCATCACTATTCCAGCTCTCAATGTTAAAACCCTATTCCCATGGATTTCCGAGACATTCCCATGGATTCCCTGATCAGCTGTGAATCCCTGCCTGGTGACAGGTGGGATTGAAGGGAATTATAACAGGATTTAGAAGATTCTGGTTACGTGGGCACTGAAGCACATACGACCCCACACGCTCTTACACATGCGGACGCACACATACACATACGCAGGCTCTTGCAGACTCTTTTTCTGACTATGTACACATGCTCACACAAACACACCTGCTCACACACACATATAGTTCACACAAACACACACCTGCTCACGTAAACACACAGAGTTTACACACACACACATGCTCACACACACACACTGGCTCACCCAAGCACATGCATGTTTTCACACATACACATACATGCTCACACACACGCACACACATGGTTGTACACGTGCACTCACACACACGTGCTCACACTCTCACACAAGCGCTCACACTCAGGCACACATATTCAGGCACCCTCTAAGCATCATCTCCCACTGTACCAAACATTTGTTTGTTGTTTGTTCTCATATTCAAAACCCATTCATCCTTATCACTTCTCTCTCTCTCTTTCACATGCACACATTTGTTTGTCCTGATATTTATAATTCATGACTTCTGATCAGACAGAATGTTTGATAAGGTTTACAGCCAAGGCTGGTAGGGGATATGGTAATAAATAGTCCTACATTTATACGTGTGTGAGTGTATGTGTGTGTGACTGTACATTAAGACAACTAGCTGATGAGGAGGTTTGCCTTCAGTCAAACCTTAAGTTTGGGCTTATTCATTAGCTCTGGTCGATCACATCACGGAGACGTAGAGCTCAGCCAACACAGCCGAGAAGTTCCCTCATACCGTAAAGAACTCTCTCTAACACCTACACACAAACACACACACAAACAAACACAAACCCACACAGCACAAAAACACACTCATGCCCGCAGGTTCGAACAAAAGAAGAGGAGACGCAACCTTTGAGTCTTGCCTTTGGATGAGGAAAGAGAGAGAAAAAGATGGAGGGAGGAGAAGCGTGTGAAGGAGAGATGAGAGCGGGAGGAGAGACAGATGCTGTCTCTGCGTCGGGCGTGCTGAGAACGTACGTCTCTCCAGGTTGGGGAGACGCCAGAACGCGTGTTTGGAGGTGAGAGCGTGTGTGGTCCCTC
Source organism: Thaleichthys pacificus (assembly GCA_023658055.1). Lineage (NCBI taxonomy): Eukaryota > Metazoa > Chordata > Actinopteri > Osmeriformes > Osmeridae > Thaleichthys > Thaleichthys pacificus. The sequence goes on from CM042852.1 coordinate 1,387,655, forward strand.
CCTGTAGCTCTCTCCTGAAAGACAGACTTTAAACCCAATTTCTTCTGTTCTTTCTTTGGGTCCTGCTGGCGTGCCTCCATCTACCCTGACATATGGCGTTCGTCACTCACACACACAAACACGCACACACACAGACACACACACACACATGAACACACAATTAGACTTTCTCTCTCACTCTCTTACACTTAAATAAACCGTAATGGAAATCATGCATGAGCGAAGCAGGTTCAGGCATGGCACTCGGGCAGCGCGCGTCATACCACCCATCGCCGTGTTCTTAGCCCATAGGCTTAGCTTGATAGGCGGCGCTATAAAGACGACACATGCACGCACACACTTCCTTGATTACCTTGTGTTCTGCGCTGCTGCCACCCGCCACCATCCCCTTCTCCCCCATGTGGTCTGTCTGTTCTCCCCGTGGGGGATTTAACTTGTTGCTCCCTGCCTCACGTCATGCATGTTGCAGTGAAGGCAGGGAGCGCTTCCCCATGTACATCCATTCCGCCAATGTAAAACCATTTGTCATGTGTATGAATAAATGGTGAAATCAATCACGTGAGTGTCTTGACTGAACTTTGGTAAGTGAAGTGAGGATGTGTCATGAACGCGAGGAGGCCTCTCTTGGAGAATCCTCTGAGGTCCTGAACCAAGCTCTCATGTCAATCGTCTGCTCCCATCTTACAAACATCTCTCCGACGCTCAGGGTGAGCATCTCTTCCCCTGCCTGCTTTGTGTGGTGAGAGAACACAGAAATACATACGCAGAGAGAAGAAACTTCCTTTTCTTCTTCTCTTGTAGGCGCGGCCGAGAGTAAAGGTGACGTGGCACTGCCAGTGCCCATAAACACGCTGCTGCGGAGACCCGATACGGGGCAGTGATTTGGCACCCGGCGCCGCTTCAGCTTCAACAAGCTGACTGAGCAAATCTGGACCGGCTCCGATCCAGCCTATTCTTGCCAAGGCACATATTCCAAGAATTCCCTGTTCTGCTGTTTTGCTCTTTTCATTGAAGCAGACAGCAAGCCACGGAGACTGGGGATGTGTCTGGGGTAACTTTGTTTTGGTTTGTTCATGTTTGGAACGGGGGGTCATATCATGTTTGGAATGGGGGGTCTGCAGATGGCTGAAACCAACACAACACCAGTGCTGCAGACTCTTAATGGATGACTCTTGAAACAAAAGAATAACACTGTTGGTTCTACTGTCTGTGACGCCAGAAAAGCCCACATGAAACCCAGGTCAGAAAGAACCTTTAAGGATTCAAAATAAAACTGCAATAACTGTAAGGGATTTCATCTAGAACTTTGAGGTTTCAAATGAAAATGGGTTTTGAGGTTTAGTCCCTGGTAACACCAAGTTGAACACATTTAATTTAGATATGTTTTATCTACTGACAAGACCTATGAGTCACAGGCAGTGCTGTGAGACTGCTGTGTGTTTACATCTTCAATGGCACCAGAGTTCCACAGGGTTAGACTATGTCTCTCATGTCTCTACCTCTCATTACTGTTCTGGGGGTGTAACCAGGGTGTAACCTCACTACTCCCTCCACACAGCACCATCTTAATTAGTGTCTGCCCCATGTGTGTGTGTGTGTGTTCTTGTGTTTGTGTGCTCCTGTGTAGATGTGTGTGTGTACGTGTGTTTGTGTGATTGACGTTCTAATGTCATCATTTGAAAAGTTTGCTAACCACAGTTAAACTAGCCATTATTAAACTAATGATTAGGTCTTGCTATTTTGGATAAGAGCGTCTGCTAAATGACTATGATGTATTTTGTATACGTGTGTTGTAGCTGAGTAAGAAATGAAAGAGAATGCTGAGAAGGACTGGAGAGAAGAAACAAAGGAATGAAGAAAAGAGTTCAAATCATTTTTATGAGAAGAGGGAAAAACAAAGAACTTTTGTATTCAATAAATAAATAAACTATTCATTGACAAGGGGAATATACACAATGGATGAAACTAAATGATTCACTGAGCCACTGGCTGTAGGAAGTCTTTATGAAACATCACTAGCTGTCATTCTCATTTCAAAACAGAAACCCTTTTCTCATGTCGGTGTGCCGTGTAACCTTCGGACTCTGTACCACTGGTGTGTGAGTTTGCTCCCCAGAAAAACAAACTGCTTTTCTGCTCTTCATTATCACATCGACACTGCTTCAGTCGTCCCCAAACATCAAACACGCACACACACACACACACACAGGCATGCACACACACACACACACACGCATGCACACACAGGCACTTCGGCACACCATACACACCAAACAGCTTTATTCTCAATGCTTAATCTCCAAAGAAAGACAGGGAAGTTCGTTTTTCCAAGTGTGGCGCTTTGTTGTTTAGAAATCAGCGTGTGTGTATGTATGCATGCATGCATGCGTCCAGTTTGTGGCACCTGCATGCATACTTCTGTGTCTGTAAGTCCGTCTCAGAGAGTGAAAAAGAGAAAGAGACAAAGAGAGACTGAGTGAAAGAGACGAGAGAGAGAGAGACAGCTAGTGGACTCATCTGTTCTTTTGTACTATCATTCCTCGATGATTATTTTGGGAGGCCTACGTTATCTGAGCACTGTGTAATCCACGCCTGTACCACTTAAAAGACTATTAGATTACCTTGATGTTGCACAATACAGCAAATTAGGCTTACCAGAATCCCTCACTAATAAGATTAGGCTCCTCTTTCGATGTTGAACGAGGGAGACGGTGTCGTTCTTCCTGTTGAACTGATGAAGCACAGGCAACCTGAATCTAAACTCTCTCATTTCAGTAGGAGTCAATTAGATCACTCCCATTCAGCCAGGAGGTAGAAGAATGAGGTGGAGAGCTTTTCTGACTCTCTCTCTCTCTCTCTCTCTCCATCCATCCCACTGTTTCAGACTCTCTCTCCCCATCCATCCTCTTGTGTTCATGAATGAGACGAAGAGGACAGAACTAGACAGAAGGAAGAGATTGAAGTGGACAGGAAGAAGGCCAAAGAAGGAGAGATGGTTGATGGAGAGAAGAGGAGGTTAAAAGTAAGTGGGGCATGTTCTTGCTAAATCTATCACAATGCCCTAATGTTTTAGTAAAATTTTTTTTTTAAATTAAAAAAAAAGACAAATTCAAGAAACACATGATTTCATTACTTTTCTGAGTAATATGAGCATTTATTCAAAAGAATTGCACCAGTTAAAAGTTATAAAACATCAGGTGTATTCCCCTACAGTCCATCCCCAATGTAATCCATACAAACAAATAACAGATAGCATCCTGAGAAATGTCTGGTGTGTTCCTCTGTGGCAGATTGGATACCCTCTACATGTGTTTTTTGTCTTCTAACACTGTAATCCTACTAAATACTGTAGTATAATGAAAATGAGCTAAATCTAAGGTACCCCAATATCTAAATCTGCTCACCTTAAATAATTACACCTTCATTACATCTTTGCAAAATGTGTGGCTGTTTTATTCATCCCACTACTGTAATTGAGGAGAGAAGGCAGCGAAGGAGAGGACAACAGGAGAGGAGGGTAGGAAGTCAAAAGAAGATATTACGTTAAGGGGGAGAAGAGGAGGGCATCCTGAGAGAAAGATAGGATACAAGAAACAAGGAGGTAACAAACAGAGGAGACAGGGGAGAGAGGGGAGAGAGAGGAGAGAGAGGAGAGAGGGGAGAGAGAGGAGGGAGAGGAGAGAGTGGAGAGAGAGGAGAGAGGGGAGAGAGGGAAGGGAGAGGAGAGAGAGAGGAGAGAGGGGAGAGAGAGGAGGGAGAGGAGGGAGAGGAGGGAGAGGAGACAGGGGAGAGAGGGGAGGGAGAGGAAAGAGCGGAGAGAGGGGAGAGAGAGGAGAGAGAGGAGAGTGGGTAGAGAGAGGAGAGAGGGGAGAGAGAGGAGGGAGAGGAGAGAGAGGAGAGAGGGCAGAGAGGGCAGAGAGGGGAGGGAGAGAAGAGAGGGCAGAGAGGGCAGAGAGGGCAGAGATGGCAGAGAGGGCAGAGAGGGCAGAGAGGGGAGGGAGAGGAATCCACTGACGAAGGAGAATGTCTTTGTATTGTTCTGCTGTGGTTGCCATCAGAAACAGTTCGGAATACAAATGAAAGCTCTCCTTGCCCAAATCACACACAGACACAAGATTCACGCACACATGTACACATATAGAAATAGAGAGGAATAGAGAGAAATAGGGAGAACAAGACACTGTGTGCAAATACACACTTCAGGGAGAATCCACACAGTTTCACAGAAAGATCCAACTTCATACCACTCTCTCTGGGCCTCTGTGTTTGTGTGTGTGTATGCAAAATGATGAGAGAAGGGGACACACCAACAGCACTACAAAGAGACTAGAGAATGAAAGACCAAGAAAAAAGAAACGAAAAAAAGGGTCCGCTTTTCTGAGAGAACTTTGCATGCTCTCCCCAGCCAGAGAGAGTTCAGTTCACGGTGATGTCTGACATACTGGTTCAAACTTTGACGAACATCGTCTATTGTTGCAACCTGCTGGCGTCGTGTGCCAGGCAGCACGCCAACACTCTCCACCTCAAACCCATGCCCTACGGCCACAGAACACCCCGGAACAAATAGATGAACCGTGCGAGAAGGTGTTCTCTCTCTCTCTTCATCTCTCAACCTCTCTGTCTCCTTCTCCCTCTCGCTCTCTGTCTTTCTCTTCATCTGAAGTGCCGGTTTTAACTGGCCTGCCCCTCCTCGCCCTCGGAAGACATCATTAAAGCAAAGAGAAGCACGGACAGGCATTACACTTCCATTATGTTGTCTGATGCTTTCTCTTTAGACGTCCCTCCGCTCTCCGCTGACCCCTTTGATGTGGGGCCGTGCATTTACTTCTGTGGAGAGAAGCAAGAGAGTGGTGTTTGTGGAGGGGATGGGGGGGGGGGTGAGGGCAGGGAGTGAGGAAAATGGAGAGAGAATGTTAGAAGTGAAAGAGAGAGAAAGAGAGAAAGAGGGAGGGAGAATGAAATAAAATAAAAAAGTGTCTCTCATCAGGAGTGTTAATGGTGTCTGCATCAGCCGCTGTGAAGTCAGGAAGCCAAACCAAACGAGGTCCTCCACTCGCCACGGCAACCGAAACCACATGCAAATCAGTGCGCTTTCACATCCTCCCTTCGCCAATTAGTAGTGTGAGGGTCGAGGTGTGTGTTTGTGTGTGTTCGCAGTGAGTGGAGGGTCCGGTGTGCTTTTATCTTTAATGAAGTGTGTGGAGCACAGACTTCACTTGCCATCACAGTGTAGCTGCTCCACCAGCAGGGGTCAGTGAGGCTGTTTGATCCACAGTAATGCTGTAATCCTTGCAAACCTCTTCTGTAGGTACCTCTTCTCTGTGGATGCGTCTCATGTGAACAGTGTTGTCAAGACAGTACATTTACATTTACATTTATGCATTTAGCAGATGCTTTTATCCAAAGCGACTTCCAAGAGAGAGCTTGAGAGAGTACTCAAGGAGAGAGAGGCACCTCTCACTGCTGAGGGCACCCCCTGGGTTTTCGACTGGCAGGGAGGCTGCTGACCAAAGCGGCCCTCGCCACATCTTCCCTCCCTCACAGCTCCCTTGTGCCCTGTCATTCGCCTACTAATGAAAAGGGTAGATTCACAGCGAGAGTTTGGTCAATTTGACCAAATCTACAGATGTCCGACCGATGATTTTGCTCCCTGGACGAGAGATAACAGGATTCCATTCTGAGGTGTCTCTGAGATGTTCCAACATGGCCGTGTCTTCTTCCCCGGCGTCACGATTAACCGCCGTTTGAACCCGGTGTGAAGAGGAGAGACAAAGGCGGGCGCGTTCCTGACGAGAACAAGAGAGACAACTGTACTTGTTGTCACCTTGACAGCTACCTGACCTCCAACTCAGTCCTGCCTCTCTCAAGTACATCACTACATTCTGCTTCTCTCATCTCTCCCCCATCCATCTCTCGGTCTCTCTCTTTCTCCTCTCCGTCACTCCCTCCCTCCCTCTATCTCCCTCTGTTTTTCTCTCATTCCCCAAGACTTTATTCCCTGTCCTTTGGTCTCTCTCTCTCTCTCTCACTCACTCTCTCTCTATCTACTCATCTCATTCATTCTATCCCATCTGATTTCTCTGCGATTGCTCTTTCTTTAACCCTTTCTCTCCTCCCATCCCCTGCCGGTCTGGTGCCGCTCTCAGGCCACTGGAGGACTTTTAAAAGTCAGGAAGAGACTGCGGTGCTACCAAGAGGGGCACACACACACGCTCACACACAGTGTTAAGCCCTCCAATTCCCCTTAAAGAACCTGGCTCCCACAAGACAAATACCGCGGAGTGAAAAACAAAGAGAAGTGTTTTTCCATCCTTCTTTCTTCTTTTTTTATCCTCCCTCCTTCTTTATCTGGGTCTCTAGGGCACAAGCCTGAACACTGATCAAAGTGTCTGTGGTGTCAGAAGAGAGGGACCAGACAGATGTGTGTGGAGAACAGGATGATGGATCACTGCTCAGGGACAGAAACAGGTGGTCAAATACCCGTGTGTCTGTCATGGAAGGGGTGTGTTTATCATGGCATACTGGTCCTTCTTTTGATCTTCATAACTTTATTCAAAATGCCACTGGTCATAGTGTCAGGAACAATGAGTCAAAGCAAGTCAAACTTTTTCAAACGTTCTGATGGATGAGAGGATTGAAATCAGGTCAGGTCAACAAAGGACAAGACAGACTTTCTGAGTACGAGAATTCAGATCAGACGATAGACAATCCCTGAAAACAACACAGGTGCCATTTTCACATTAGACACTTACTTCCCCCTAACCAGGTTCCACCCAAGGCCCTCTGACTAAGACACACACACCCTCCTCGGATAAACACAGTTACACCACAGACATCAGACACTATCTATACTGAGGTATGAGTTCAGCCATTTGAACTTGGTTACACACAGAAACAGACATGCAGGTGTTGGATGCTCAGCAAGAAGAAGTCAGCGAGATGTTGTGAGGAGGGATGGCTCCCTCTCCTGGAGCTCTGGGGATATAGCACCCCAACACTGTTTTCACATAACATGATGTGTCACCGCTTTGGCTTCAAATATGCCGTTTTCTACCACTGCAGGTACATTTTGTGTTTTCATTCTCTCCCGTTCTCACTGTCTCTGTGTATGGCAGTGTTGCTAAGGCTGGTCATGGCAAGATTGTGCTTTGAGTTTTCATATTGTAAGATGGTGAGAAAGATGCAAGAGTTTGTTGCTGTGGGGGGGAGGGGTGCCTTGTGCACAGTGAATGAGCAGGGGGCTTTGGTGGTAACATTGTAACCAAGGGCATTGGTTACAATGGCATTTTTCTTCAAATATTTTTGGGGGTTTGCATAATTTGATCTGAGTTTTTGCTTCAGCGTGAGTAGGTAGGATCCAAAATGTCTGCTGTGATGTAACTTGTGGCTAGCTGGCATGTTTTGACTGCCCAATAAATATATTTGTAAAGTCAAAGTCTCTCATTGTTTCCTTTCTCTCTATATCTTTCACTGTGTCTCTCTCACAGTGCTGCCTCACCTCTCCCGTCTGCCACCCTATCTCCATCTCTCTCCATCTTTATCTTGCTTTGTCTGTTCATGTCCCTCTCGCCTTTAGGAAGTGGATGGAAATTTAAAAAAAGTTCGGCTATTATAAAAGTTACATCAAAACTCAGTCTTTATCACTTGGATCAAGGTGGGAAGTGTTAGTATCTTCATGCTTTGAATCTTGTTATACTGTTGATATACTGTTATGAGGAGGACAGATGAGGCTGTCGTTGCACAGTATCTTATAAACTCCAGACTGTTCCGTGGCACTAGCCCCTAGAACACTGTTAAACCTGTGCATTTAGAGTCATTGGTCATCTTCTGTACTTACTATATGCAGTCTCTGTATGTCGCTTTGAATAAAGACATCTGCTAAATCAATACAATACATTTAAATGAGAGGTTTGAGCATGAATGTAGATGTGTACCCCCCCCCCCCCCCCCCCCCCCCTAGACTGCACTATGGCGCGGGTGCTGTCGAGCACTATACTCACACCACAAAGAAACCTGTCTAACACAAGCTATCATATCAGCTATTAGATCCACTTCTGTAGTTCTACTACAGCCTGATAAATAATGCCACCGGAGAAAGCAGTTGCTCTGTTTGTTGATAGTTCCGCTCTGGTGCGCACAAGGCTCATGGGACTGCTGATGTTTGTGTTGTCATAGCGTTGTTGTGCTGTTGTGTCCATGTTTTGGTTGTTGTGCTGTTTGTGTGTGGATTTCAGGGTTGGTGTGGTTGGGTTAGGGTTAGTGTTGGGGTTAGTTGGGAGCTGATGGGCACTGCGACAGTCATGATCGAGACACAGGTGTTGGTTGATGACTTCCAGCCACTGTTCAATTTTGTTGTTGTTGTGATCCTACACTAAACAGCATTCCTGGGCTCAAACTGTGTATTGGGGCACAGGAATTGCTTTGAAACCTGGAGATCTCTGCTTCCCAATGTTTTTATCCATGCTTGCTAGCCACACTGATGTCACAAATGGGATCTGAGAACCTAGACTTAAGAATGGAGACAGAGGGGTGTCCCGGTGGCTCACCTGACTGGTGTGCGCACCATGTGGGCTTAGGGTTATGGCCCAGGCCCTTTATCACGTCATCCCCCCTCTCCCTCCACACATTTCTAGTCCTCTCCAAAAACACACTGGGCCTCATGTACTAACGCTTTTGCGCCCACTTCAGGCGTATTTGTTTCGCAATTTGCGCGTAAAAGCATGGCGAGGTATGTACAAACATGCCGCACTGAGGTAAAGGCGCAGACTGTCGCGGGAACTGAAAATGGCTAATTGCGCTTTTCCGTGTCATGCATATGCATTCACGGGAGGGTCAAGGGGAAAGTGAGAGTTTCCCATAAAGAGATGGGAGGGGATGCATAAAGTGCGCCTAATTATGTATTCCGCGCTATGTACAAAAACCGCCCGTGAAAGTGCGGCTCTATTTTGCGGTGAAAATTATGCGCCTCTTAAAAGCAGGTGTAAACCTGGATGCACGCGGGTTCCCTCGTATATGCCTCATGGTGAAATGACAGCAGTAATACATTTACATTTATTCATTTCGCAGACGCTTTTATCTAAAGCGACTTCCAAGAGAGAGCTTTACAAAGTGCATATAGGTCACTGATCATAACAACGAGAATAATTGCGGGTAGCCAAGCATACATTGTGAAAAGCAAATAAGTGCCAATGGGAAGAACCATAATAGCATGTAGTTAAACAAGTTACAAATTACAGTTTTTCACAATTGCTAAAACACGTTTCTTGAAACAGTCACCCATTTTCTCAAAACTGTAAACACAAAACCTCATCTTCAAGCACTATTTACAAAACCTCTGAATCCTCTAGCAAAATGAAACTTTCGCCTCAAAACAGTTTTACCTGTGCTCAGAATCAAACACTGCTCTCAAATCATAAACAAAGTGATCCAAATGATATATAGCCTACTATCAAGCAGTCAGTAAACAATACACCAAAACATTTAAAACACATTGTTCAAAACATATAGTTCTCAAGGAGAAGTACATTTTTACGTGATCTCAAAACAAATTTCATATTTATCTGTCATTGTCTTTTGATGAACGAAAACATGTTCTATCATAGTAGCTCAACATTTATCAGAAATTACTACTCTGCTTTGCTCTTTGCAATTTCTTGTTCTTTCTCCTCCTTGTACCCCTATACAGTACTGTACCCTGCATCTCACTACCCACAACTCACTCTTGTTCTTTGTTGATATGAACCTGCAACCAGTCTAAATCTATTGAGCAGTCAGTACTGTTACTGTAACAAATGGAAAGTACAATGTTCAGGGCCATACCATTTGTTCATTGTACAGTATAGAGCCTACAATGCACTGTACTACAGTATACAATACTATACAGTAAAAGGGACAAAAATCAAAGGAGTAAACATGTGATCAATGTGCTTCTTCTTGTCTTTGGGCTGGGTCAGGCCAGAGCACTTCATCGACATCACAAGCAATATTTTCCCACCTTCAACAACCTGTTTGCTCTCTGAACTGGCTTATATTGGTTGTGTCACATCATTTGAAACAAGTGAAATCAATTTTGAGTGGTGACATGTTTTCTCTATTTGTATTTGATTGTTGGCATTTGTGTTTACCAGTATGGATGACATGTGCATTAGAGTGCAGAATGTGTTTTGAGAATGAGAATGTGTTTAGAGTTTTGCTGAAAAGTCTATGTGAGATCTGCAAATTGTGTTTTACCATGTGAAATGGTTTAAGGTATTGACAACAGACTGCACAATTAGCTACATGAGTTCAGGCAACTGAGAACTTTGTTCAGCCAATGGGTTTTAGTGTTTTAGCAATTCAGAAAAACTGTAAACAACATGAACCTCAAAAAGTGCAAGAGGGTAGCCTACCTGTAGAAAAAGCAAGCAACAATAATATAATTCACAGCGAGTACAAGAAGTTAAACCAGTTACAACTAACGAACAAGAGCAACAAGTCCCTCAATAAGAGTCATTGTATTCCTGGGGGAAGCTAACATCAGGTCCAGCAAATCATTCCTAAGTACCGTTGTACTCCCGGAACAAGTGCGTCTTAAGCCTTTTCTTGAAGGTGGAGAGACAGTCAGTGTCTCTGATGGAGGTGGGGAGATGATTCCACCATTGGGGAGCCAGACAGGAGAAGAGCTTGGGTTGGGAGCGGGCGCTCTTGAGAGGTGGGACCACCAGACGGTTGTCAGAAGAAGACCGTAGGTGACGGGTGGGGGTGTAAGGCTGGAGGAGAGACTTGATGTAGTCGGGTGCAGTCCCGTTCACCACTCGGAAGGTCAGTACCAGGGTCTTGAATCTGATACGGGCCATGATGGGAATGGCCCACTGGGTGGAATGCTCAGACAGGTATCTCCTGATCTTCCGGATGTTGTAGAGGGTGAATCTACACGACCGGGAGACTGCAGCAATGTGTGCAGGACGAGCAACTGCCCAGCACCAGCACCGACAGCCAGAGCCGTCCCAATCGACATGAAAAGGACGATGGAGTGGTTCAGTGAGGAGACTGGTTCAGTGAGGAGACCTCCAAGGCCAATGCACACTGGTTGGCTGATAAGGTCAAGATCAAGGTACTGTATTTGAACTGCCAGCTCGATGGTCAACCCTACCAAGCCCTGGTAAACACAGGGTCTATAATTTCCCTGGTGCAACTTCCGGGCACTACCGGCCCACTCTGTGGCATATCTGCCAACCAAAACCAAGCTGATGACAGTGTCAGGAGAAAAGACTGGCATTAGAGGAAATAAGTCAGTGCGAGGAGAGAGCGGAGCGAGGAGAGAGCAGTGCGAGAGAGCAGACAGGAGACCGCTTGTCACAATAAAAACATCGGAAAATATTGTCCATGTTGCCCTATTTATTTTGAACACGAGATGGTGCTGTTCTACTTCCATGATTATATCTCTAGGTATTTTCGTTTGCAGATAGGGTTCGAGTTTAGACTGGTATCAAGATGAAAATAGGCGTTTGTATACAATCGTTTGTTTTTTCTCTACGGCATTTGAACTGTAGCCGAGGTTGTAAATAATGCGCACAAAAGATTTTGAGAAAAACTGTTTTGGTCATGCGTACAAAACGTCATAAAATAGCTCCGATCAGAGTAAATGTGTTGTCTAATATCAATAATATCAATTTTATTAGTGCTGTCAAAGTTTTACATTTACAGTCCCTGACGTTGTTCTACATCATCATTGCTAATTATCTGACATACCTTTCAGTCAGTGCTCTATCATATAACACTGTTTGCAAGTGCCTTGTACCCCCGTCCCCCATCCCTCTCTCTCTCTCTCCTCCCTCTCTCTCTCTCTCCTCCTCTCTCTCTCTCTCGGCATCCCCATCCCCCACCCATTGCCTGAGTGAGAATCTCTGTTCCCAACGCCGCTCGGAAGCCCGAAAATCTCTGGAGCAGAGCGAGTTTACAACTAGACAACCAACGGTCATCAACGTGAATCTACGATCTTGAAGAGACAGCAAACCCTGAAATATCAGATAAAAAATCCATTCAAATACCACGTTTTGTTGGTAAGTTTAAGGAATCGCGCAGTATTTAATGTGTTCATTTCCAGCTAACGCGTTAGCTAGGCTCATTGTGTTCTCTCCAATTGTCTTGACCGCTGTAATATTGCTAGGCTAGCAATGACACAAAAATGCATTGCAGCTAAGCCCTCTAGCTGGCTAGCCAGCTAGCTAGTCTAGTTATGATGAGTTATGATTAGAACATATTTAACTGGCTAGGCTAACGTCACTGTATTAGCTATTTGCCAAGTAACCCGTCGTGTGGAACTATGTATCATATATGCTGTATTATATATTTTGAGGTTGACGAGATAACGTTGACGTGAGCTAACGTTATGTAGCTAGCTCGTTGGATCCATACGCTGAAATGATGGAAGTACGTTAGCTTAGCAAACTATTAGCAAACGTGATGGGATTTCTCCTTGTTAGTGCATACGTGCGTTGGAAAGTGATGCCCACACACACGCTCAGGTCGTGCTGCTTAGGTTTTCACCCCTCGCAGCAGCAACCACCACGGTAGCTAAGAATGGAGCGGTTTTTCAAAATGGTGTCGGAAGCTAGTGTTTGTGACCATTTTTGTCGATCCATTTGGTATGATATGACTGGAATGCAGAATGCAGCAGGAGTCGTGCGCCGTCTAGTTTGTCACTGGCGGATGGACAGACTAGCTTTCTAATTGTTACTTTATAAATTACATGTACTGCACCAAAATCTGATATTTTCCTAACATCTCTTTTGCCATTTATAAAACATAATACGTATCTGTAGTTATATTGGTACTAGCAAGCATCTTGACTACCACTCGGAATATATAGACAAACGTGGTGACTAGGCCATCATTGTACATTTTTATGGATTTTTTGCTTTTTCTTCCAACCTTGTCATTTTGCTCAATTCTTTAGAATATTTTATGGACTTGTCAGCGGGTAGCACCATATCTCCGGAATATTAAATTAAAGTGCTTATCAATCGCATTAATTGGTCGGATCTTTATTAGTTTTAACCGGTGTAGGTTAAGTTGTGCGTATCCATGACAAATGACAAGTGTATAGGCCCTAGCTACAACTCTTGAGCAAGTGAAGTTGCACCGCTGTCCTGAGTCAATGAAACTGGAACCATGTTTACGTTGCTTAAACGCGGCGTGGTTGAATTGTAGGCCAAACAATGCGGCCATAAAACTGTCAATGCAGCTCCTGCCTGCACAACCAAATACTTTTCTTATCATTCCGCGTCGTGCATGAATAGATCATTACAGTTCATTTGCTTTCAATTGACCAGGCCCACCAGAGAAAATGGTGACTATTAAGACAGAAGAGTTTGTCATGTCAACATGACAACGTGTTGAGAGAATCATCATCTCCGGAGTTATATACTGTTGCCCACTGGAACACGTTCTTCTAGGTCCTGTTTGAAAGAGCAATTCAGCTCACCTTCTCATGAGACACGATTGATAAGGGGATTGAATGCATGAGACAAACATTGCATTCCTGTTTCACATCTGAAAACGTGTAGAATCTAATTGTACATTGTGCTATCTGCATGTTAGCTTTTAGGCAGCGTGTGATTAGGTGTGATTGATAAGTTTGAATCAGGTGTGAATTAGGTGTGTTTGGTTTGAATCACATTCAAAGGTTATAGAGTATTGCACATTGTTGTGACTGTAATTGTGTTTTTATGTGATTGAAACAAAAGAAGCCCTAGAGTGTGAGCATGTCAGGTAGAATTTGAGGGTGTTCATGAACCAATTGTGATTTATGTGGCTAAGGTACCACAGTTTAAACTGTATTCACCCGTTTTCTCTCTGTGTTAATAAACAGGCCCTTAAAGCATGAGTTGGACACTTTGACTCTAAGGAGCTTGTTCCATCATATTTCATCAGGCAAATCCGAACCCAAAGATAAGGCACAACTGAAAGGTTGGTTTTCAGTCCAATGACATTCAGTTATGGGGAGACAAGACACCTTCACGCTGGACCAAGTTCCTCCCAAAGACCATCTAGAACACAAAAGCCAAAAAGCCAGTCAGAACATTTTCAGCCAAACATATTAATGTAGCCAGTTAGTAGTTACCCCTTGAAAAATAAGAACCTAAGAAAAGAGGTGGCTTGCATGAGGAGGTTAGAAATACATGTCCGCTGTTGGCTGTCCTAGATCAAAAATAGCCCAGCAGCCTTTTGGAGCTACACCCTCAGGGCAGCTTTGAAAGGAAGGCATTTTATTTATTATTGATACGCCATGATAGCCCCCCCCCCCCCCCCCCCTCAGAAGGCTGCTTCATGGTGTAGAAACCAGTGAGAAATGTCAGCAGTGGGATTCGATAGTAAGATTAGCAATACTAATAATAATGCAAATATATTGGTATGCACTTGGGATTCATTGTTGGTTTTGAACAGACTCCCCGTGCGCACGTGATGACACGGTGATGCCGGGGCCTGTGGTGGCTGAGAGGGGGAGGAGTGTGTGCCAGCCAGACATGTCTATTGTACATGTTTTCCTTTAAGGAGTGGGAGTGATAATGCTTTGTGCTGATAGGTTTATTCATATGCCATCCTCCCCTCCCCCCCTCTCCGAGTAGATTACCCTCCAGGCTCCAAAATAGTCTCCCATCATTGAATAGAAGGAACATTATTACTGTTGTTAACACACACACACACACAACTCCCGTGTCTCGCCTGTGTTGTGCTTGAGTGGAACAGTGGCGTTAGCCTGGAACTCTGTTTCGGACTAGATTAAGTGACACTGTTCCAGCCAGTCTGACAAGTTCCTCTTCGTCTGGTTGTCACCGCCGTTTCCCTGAACCTTCCATGGATATCCATCCTTCGAGTCTTCGCTGATTCAAGCGCAGCGACCCCAGGCTTTGGAGTATGTTACACTTAATAGAGTCCCCATTGGTGTGTAGCCCCTGTCTGGGGCCTGGCGTGGAGTGTGTTATGTGTAATCAAGTCCCCTTAGCCCAAGCACCCTGTCGGGGGTCAGGTAGGCCAGACAAAATGCTGTCAGTACAGGGGCCGTGGACAGATCAATGTATCATCAGAGTGTGTGTGTGTGTTCGCGGAGACAGGAGAGCTTCGTGGCGTTTCAGACACCAAATGAGTTATCTGTCAGTCACTCCTCCAGGAATGGAAGGACTGTGTCTCTCTCCCTCCCCTCTTTCACACTCGGCCCCCCCTGTGCGTTGGTGTAGGGCGATTGTCCCGCGGAGAATGGCCTTTACAATCGGAGGTTGCGGTGGAGGGTGGACTGAATGGAGGGGCTTAGGTTCAGAATGGGCCCTTCACAACCAAGAGCACCTCATCTCCTCCCCCCCCCCCCCCCCCCTCCACTAAAACAAAGCAGGCCGCCACTAAAGACCCCCCCACCCCCACCCCTACCGACTCACACCTATACATGTACCACATGGGCCCACCTCACACATTCACAGATAAACACACCGTCCCTCCCTCTTTCTGTTTAGGAACAGTTGGGGGGGGGAGGGGGGGGGGGGGTACCATGGGTCGAAGGACCCCTCCGGGTAGTTAAGCCACCTGTCTGCTGACTGGCTGTCATTATGCGTTAACCTAACAAGCGAAAGGGGGGGGGGGGGGGGGGGGGGGGGGGGGGGGGGGGGGGAGGAGAGGTCAGGCCGGAGGTGAAAGGGAGAAGAGTGGGGGGTGGGGGCATGCTAGAGAGACTGGAACAGGAGGGAGGTGGGGAGGGAGAGAGAGACAGGTTGAAGTCAGGGCAGGAGGGAGTAGCATGTCTGTACGGGCACCTCGCACGTGTCGCTGGGGAGAGAGAGAGAGAGAGGGCTGTTTCCTATTTTGGGAGAGGGAGCGCGAGACTGGAGGTGAGAGGAGTGTGGGAGGCGGGAGGCAGATGGAGACGATCAGGCAGGTGATCAGAGCAAAGGCTCGTCTGATGCACCTGGGTAGTCTCTCCCCACTCCTAATCAGCAGCAGTCGGCATGGAATTGAGTGTGTGTGTCCTCTGACTCCTCATCCTCTCCTCCTGCTAGCAGTAGCTTGTTACACTGCAGGATGGCACACCGTCACACACAGGGCTCTCTGTGTGCGTCTCCACACTCTCTGGCCTTAACAGCGGTGCTTGCACCGTCGTCACTGTAGAGTCAGGAGCTGAATAATTTATACGTGCCCCTTTCATTTCTCACTCTTTCTAAGGGTGGGTGTGCATCCGTGTTAAAAGCCTACAAGGGATAGAGGAATCAAATACAAACCTTGCTAATTTTTAATAGTTTGGCGTCACACTGGCCAAGACACTGGAACCACACACACACACACACCTCTGTTTCCATTTCCCTGGTGGGTATGGCTCATCTATGTATCGATCCATTGCTTGGCAAAGACGTGTCTCTTTCTGTTACACACTACCTCTCTCTCTCCCTCCCTCTCTCTCTCTCTCTCTCTCTCTCTCTCTCTCTCTCTCTCTCTCTCTCTCTCGGTGTCTCCCTCTCTCTCGGTGTCTCTATCCCCCTTGTGTCTCTCTCCCTCTTTCTGTTCGTCCTCTCCGGTGTTTGTGTGTCTCGTCATTGGCTGATCTGTTCTTATTTACAGCACATGTCATGCACACAGACACACACACACTCTTTGTCGCTTTTAACACCTCACCCGCACACACGCAAAGCATCTGACCCCAACACACACACACACACACACTAACCATTTGCTTTGCTCGGTGTGCTCGTCTTGTGGTGGTTTCCTCTGCTCTGTCCATTGTAATCATGATCTCTCGCTGTTTTAATTTCAGATTTGCATATCCACTCCCACCTCCTTCCTCATTTGCATACAGCAAGAATGGCGAGCGGGCACCCTACTGACAAATACAGTTTCATGTACCAACCAGACACGCACAAGAGGTACGGAGACACACACACACTCACACACACACACCGTCTGAGGCACTCGGGTGAGTACACACGAGGAGGAGTGACACAGGGCATGGTGATCTGACGGTGTCCAGACACACACACACACACACGCCCCGTCGGAATGGCAGCTCTCTTCTCCTGGGGGGACTCCGGGGGTCGTGCTCAGCTCCCAGCTGTGTTTAGGATTTGGGAGTGTGAAGGAAAAGGCTGCGCGTGTGGGAGTAGGCTTGATGATTTAGCGGCCGTTTGTCTTCCACCTCTGCTGTTCCCTCTCTCTCCTGTTCTTCCTCTCACGGTCTCACTCCCTCTCTCTCTTTCTCTCCCGTATGTTCAATATCTCGTTTTCTCTCAACCACCCCCCCCCCCTCTCTCTCTCTCCCATTATATCTCTCTCTCTCCCTCCCAGTAAGAACAGGTTACCCCCCAGTATGAATCCTGTCTACAGCCCAGTCCAGCCCGGTGCCCCCTACGGAAATCCTAAGAACATGGCCTACACAGGTGAAACACACCTACATACAACCCCCCCCCCCCACACACACACACACACACACGACACATGGAAAAAGGGTCCCGTCCCCCCTACCTGAAAAGTCAGATACTACATGCCTGTCTTTAGTCTGGGAACACTTGTCCAATGTCACCTGCTTCTCCCCCTCTCTAGGCTACCCTGCAGGGTACCCCGCGGCCGCCCCCACCTACACCCCCAACCTCTACCAGACAGGCAGCCCTGGATATCCCCCAGGTGAGAGAGCGCCTCCCGCGCCACCACAGGTTGTGTGTGTGTGTGTGACAGTGTGTGTGTCTACGATAAGAGCGAAGTGGGCCAGTTGTCAGTTAGGTGGATGTGAATGGAACTGTCTGGGACATGGGACCAGGTAACAGCTGCTCACAATCCTGTTGGTGACACGCACGCACGCTGTCGTCTGCAACGCCTACACGCTGCTGTCCTCCTGCCCCTATAGCAGATGGGCTGATGCCTGCACCCATATGCTGTGTGGACACCACACACACACACACAGGTTTCCATGATCAAGGACACGGCAGCTAGTACACGGACACCTTTATGCTTTTTCAAATTGTTTATGTACGTAGTGATTGATTGGAAATTCTGAGTGTGTGTGTGTGTGGTGTGTTTTTGAGAGAGAAAGAGAGCACGCATGCAGTCAGTCACATATTCACTGATTTCTCTTTGTTCCTGCGCTCACTGGCGATGTGTTGTGCTTTCATAAGCCTTCAGTAAACATGACCTTCAGACGCCACCTTGTGGTGGCTAGAGTGGACTGCACCACAGGAAGCAGGGAGAACAAACACTAGCCGCATTTGAATAGACTGAAGATGATCCACAAGTGATTTATATTCTCTCTTTCTTGCTATCTCTCTCTCTCCCCCTCCAGGATATACTGCAGCAGGTACTCCATATAAAGTGCCTCCCACCCAGACGAACGGGGCCCCCCCCCACCATACACCCCTACCCCCAACCCCTACCCCACCTACCATGTACCCCATCCGCAGTGCCTACCCTCAGCAGAACCTCTATGCACAGGTGAGCGCACACACACTGGTGAGCACTTCCACACTCACACACCCAAGAAAGCTCACACATTTTGTCACAGTCCACAGATTGTACTACCGCCTGCACACACACACACACACACACACACACACACACACACACACACACACCCTCCCTGTGTAACCTGCTGTGTGCTTCTCCCAGGGAGCCTACTATACCCAGCCAGTGTATGCAGCCCAGCCCCATGTGATCCACCACACCACCGTGGTGCAGCCCAACAGCATGCCCTCCGCCCTCTACCCCGCCCCCGTCTCCGCTCCCAGGAACAACGGCATGGCCGCCATGGGCATGGTCGCCGGGACAACCATGGCCATGAGCGCCGGTGAGTTCTGCAAAGTTCCTCTGGCGATGTATTTGGGAACGCTGACTCCTTATTGGCGAGTCCGGCGCGAAACCCGCCCGGCAACGTGGGCTTTAGTGGAGTGGCGCCGTTCTGATTGGCTGACATAGTTCTCCGCTTCCTGCAGGCACACTGCTGACCACGCCCCAACACCCTCAGATCGGAGCGCACCAGGTAACCGTGCCAACCTACAGGCCTCAAGGAACACCTGGATACAGCTATGTCCCCCCCCACTGGTAGAGCCCCCACCCACAGCGTCATGTGAGTCCTCCATCGATGATGCCCTTCTTCCTTCTCTTCCTCCTCATCCCCTCTCTCCCTTCTCATCCCCCTCTTATCTCGTCTATCTCCTCTTCCTTCTGTCTTTCACTGTTGGTCTGACCTTACTGTCTGCTTGTTGCACTAGAACTGTCAAACTTTCCTTGACATTCTGATTGCCCCCCCCCCCCTCCCAGATCTGGAGTCCAACATCGTATGCAACTACTCGAGTCTTATGCGGGCTTCTACTGGTTACCATGGAAACCCTGCACCCTGTCTGCAAGAACAAGAACCTAAAGTGCAACTGCCACTTTATACATTCACTAGTGTTTATACAACAAAAAACAAAAAAAAGCTGCTTGTTTTTATTATAATTTTTCACTCTTTTTCTTTAGTCTTTTATTTGCCAATTTGAAATCGTCGACAATTCTTTTAATTCTTTTTCTGATATACCCTTCATTCCTCCACAATGTCATTCCTTCAGCTCCAGAGTGCTAACTGGTGTGTGTTGTTCCGCTGGTGTTCTACGTTCTGTCTGTGGGTTCTCCCCAACGGTGCACTGAGCGCTTCAATGATCTCCACCGTCTTCATCGCCATACTCGCCAACAACATAAACGCCACGCTGCCAATTGACCTAACCACGGTATCAGCACAGGGTTTGGATGTCATTCATTTGGACACTCCTTTAAAACGGGTCTTTTCCCCCTCCTCTGTTCTTTTCCATTAAGGCGACTTGATCTGTGGCTTGACCCCTCCACCTCCTCCATCTGTGTTCATCCTCCTTTCTGGTCGTCATCCCTTGTTTCATTCCTCTGGTGTCCGTTGGTGGACCACTTTTGACCAAGGTAGTCTGTACCGGCGTCTGTATAGCCATCCTGACCAGACGCTGCTGTTAGAACATGGTGGACTGTCCCAGCCAGAGCCACAGCACTTACACTGCACACTGTCCTGGAAGTGTCCCAGTGTTCCCACTAGCACACTCTTCAGTATGCAGGACCCTTATAGCTTCACACCATGTTATTTACTAGCTCTGTATGTTAGCCATTTTGACTGCTTTGGAAACTACATTTAGCTTCTTCTTTTTTTATGTCAGATTAGCGTAGGCTGATAAATTATTGACTCAAGATGTGGCTGTATTTGTATAACACTGCGTGTACATGGCGTGGTCACTCATAGTCACATACTTTCTAACATGCGCACACGCACCCACACGTATAAAGGTTTTGTCATATTGAAACCAGTAAGACGGAAGAGGCACTTCATTCTGTCTCTTTACGTTGCTAAATTTAAGACACACATGCAAACACACACACACACTACATAAGTAAAGGTGCCATGTGGGGACACGCCACTCAAAGCGTCTCCTGTGGTGCAGAGATAAAGGGATTAGGTAGTAGTACTGGGGGGGGGGGGGGCATGGCATGTTGGGTGAAACCCAGGCTGTGTTTCAGGGCATAGCAGCAGGAATCCTGGGAACTGTAGGCTCTTAGGAGCAAAGCTACAGGTCATAGCAAAATATTTACACAGAGGAAACCCAAGTTGTTCATTGCAATAAACAGGAAGGAATGCTTCCTAGGCATTGTCTTATGACCGTTTGAAAGTGGAACTG
Organism: Thaleichthys pacificus; assembly: GCA_023658055.1. Taxonomy (NCBI): domain Eukaryota; kingdom Metazoa; phylum Chordata; class Actinopteri; order Osmeriformes; family Osmeridae; genus Thaleichthys; species Thaleichthys pacificus. Next base: position 1,408,333 of record CM042852.1, read on the forward strand.
AGATTCTTTTGCAGGAATAAACTGTTAAAATAACAATAATCAGCCCTAATTATGAAATGTGGGTGTTGTATCCAGCCCCCAGTCCTTAGTAATGAACAGTTACTGTAATAAACATATCAACAAAAAAGTTATGGAATATCTTCGTGAAGAATTGTTGCACAAACAAGCAAAAACATGACAATTCATACTGAAGAGCAGGTCGTTTTAAAAAAAGGGGCGGTTTTTATTGTGATTTAATAAAACAAAACGATAAAATCAGTGTTTTGAGAGATTTAGTCCTGATAATGTTTGTAGTTGTAGAATAGGCTAATACTCAACAAATGCGTGTATGATTTCTATTCATAAGAATCTTATTTAATCAACCACTATGTCAGTGTTTTCACTTGGCAATGGGTGGAAGGTGTTTTAAGTTTATTGTTTAATTTTCCCTCAGTGGTTTTTTGAGCTTATGGGTCAGCGTCATTCAGGTGTAGTACGCACTAGTTTTGGTTCTAACGAGAAGAGCAGTATATTTATAGTGAGTGCTGCAGTAATATGTTCTAGCAAAGCATGGTTGCATCAACGTGGCAGCTACTGTTTGTCTTATTGCTATTTCCACCTTTTCGAAAAGCTATATTCAATAGTCTAATCTCTAAGGGAGAGAGAGAGAGATGTTCATGAATCTTTTCATTATGAGCCCCTCTTTGTGCCATATGTTAGTAGCTGTCAATAAGGTAACTGAAGTCTTGTTTTGGTATCTGGTCTCTGGTTTTGACTCTAATGGGGGGGTCTCTCGCTCAGCCATTGGCTTCATTTGAGCTTCCTGTGTTGTCTGTCAGGTCTCCGTGTGTGTGTGCTCCTGGTGTGGTATTTGTCTACTGTCAACGTGATGTGTTCTGCAGACCCCTCCATCAAACCCCAATATTCTCCTTGCTCTGTCCGTTCATTTCGACCTTGGCCCAGAAGGAACCCCAGCACCCTCCGCAGAACGTCCATATTCAGCCCAGTGTATGTCCCAGCATCGGTCTAGAATGTTCTCAGAAATGGTGAATTACTGGTGTAATACGCTCCACCGGTTTAATAACTGATCCACATACCCTTCGCAGGGTGTAGGTGGCGCTGTTGTCACATGGCTTACATACACCTCATCATGCAAGCTCTGAACTCCCATTAGGTGAAGGTAATTTCATTAGAATTCTGCCTGAACTTTCACCTGCACTTATTTGAAAGGATTTACAGACACATCGTGTTTTGGGGGAAATTGACGTCTTCATCATCGTGGTTTTAATCAACAATTTCCTCACTGTTTTATACATCATTCCAACTCTGAAGGCATTTCCAAAAAATTAAAAGATGTTAACTTGGAACAAGGATAATTGTGCTTTCTGTTTCCCTTTTTCTTCTATTCTGTACTGCACCCATTCTGCTCAAGTCTCTCTCTCTCTCTGCCTTGCAGTTCTAACATTGGAGCAGTTTTCATAAACTCTTAACTACTATCAAAGGAATAGTAGACTCATCGTCTTCAATGTTCTACAGCTTTTAATTTTGGTTGTCGAGAGATTTATGAACTTCAAATTTGACACTAAATGTGATGCAAAAAGTGGAATTTCCTTGTCTTCCATTATACTTTTGTCCCTGGAGCGAAATAAGGAACAACCCACCCTCGAAGTTTGGTACCCAGTTTGCACAAACTATGGTTAACGTTACCATGCAGTTGTGGCAGACTATGGCACAACGTTTTTTTGGGAACGTTGTAAGAACTGAATTGTATGTTAGCTATTGGTCCAGTGTTTAGGACCGACATCAGGCTTGTGATATGAAGTGTAAATCTGTTTTTAATTTGGGTTTTTAAATGTTTTTGTTCACTTTTTTGTTTTGTTTTTTAGATCAGTTAGTGATCTTAGGTATAACTAAGCCAAGTTTGTAATTGTATAATATTTACTGTAAGATGTAGAACATTGAATAACTATTAAAATGTTCCTATAAAAGGAAGCCCATCTTTGATCTCATCTGTTATTTTTTTCCCAATTCAGAATAGACAACGTTAATACATGAAAAAGACCTGGACTGCTACAGTACATGGTGGTACCTGGAGGATCAGCACAGCTGAATACGCAACAAAGTACACATGATTGCTTTATAGAACAAGACAATGGTTATTTTGGTGCCCTAAAATGGGGAAGCTATGCACAAAATGGGACATCGTTTGTCAATAGTGCATCCGATATATCCAAACTTTTGACTGGTACTGTACATTTGGAAATACTCAGATTAAATCTGACACTGCAGTTTTCCTTCAACATTGCACAAAACCAAAGTTTTCAACAAAACAAACCATGTCCAAGGACTCACTATACATTTTCTCTAGTAAAAGCTGCTAAATAAAATGGTGCAGAAGCACAGTTGTGGACTTTAAACAGCAATCAACTTATCTCCATGTTGGTTTATGTGGACCCAGTATGAGCTGTCCTGACAGGCTGTTCTGAGTAACAGACCAAGCCTCGCTTGTGTGTATCCTGGTGTGCCTGGGCTTGAAGCCTCATGTTAATGCTTGCATTATTTGGGGTGAGAAGGAAATCAGCTCTCTTTGAATACTAGTTGGTATCAACTAGGATCTGTTATATGTCTGTACAGTGGGCCTATCTGGTCAATATGTCTGTTTTAGTAGTGCTTGTTGAGGTGTGTTTAGATAACATAATTGAAGGAGAAGAAGTATTAGTTGTACGAGAGGGTGTGATAAGTCTGTTTACCAAAGATTATGTCTTATATTGGCTGGTGGTTACAAAGGTTGTATGCTACATTGTGTGTGTGTGTGTGTGAACCAGTGTATTCTGCCAGGGTTTGGATAGTGCACCCTCTCTCACTTCTCTCTTTAGACCCCCAGCCAGACTTCCTGGGTTGAGCAAGACATACCACGCCCAAACACACACACACCGTCGCACATGCAATCTCTTCATTCAAGCCAAAGATCTCTGCTTTCACATCGCACACATTATTTAGGTGTTTCTAAACAACAATTGGTGTGCCTTTAAGGTCAGAAGTCAATACTGCTGTGTGAATTCATAGACACAGGTGATACAGTAGATCTGGGTTTCAGTTGTTCTGACAGCCACCTTCGAACATTTTTGATACCCCCCTCCCACACACCTCCACCACCTCCCACACAGATGACTTAATCTATCGACAAGCCTCCATTCTGGAGGACAGGGGGCCACAGAACACTCTAATTATAAACAGGGTCATTATGAGTAGCTCCATAACTCACTCTGACTAGAAAGAACAATAGGGTCTGAGTGTGGTGTATGTGGGTGTGTGTGTGTGTGTGTGAGAGTGAGATAGAGAAAGAGGTCAAGAGAAAGAAAGAGAGTGACAGATGACAGTTAGAATCCTCTAGGACATGTGTCCACATCATAATGACCACTATATCGCCTGCTTCCTCCATATGTGTCTGGCAGGGTACAGCTGGACAGAGCATATGGTCGATGTAAATAGGATTGTTGACCTCCTGTTAGTGTCAATGTAATTTAGACCCTGTCCCCTTAGACCACTCCACAGCATCCTGACTGACAAGCTGCACCACACCCTGACACAGTGCTGGGAGATTGGGAAAAACTTCCTCTCAACTGGACTTTTGTATACACTGACTTCAAAGAAATGGATTTAGCCTAGTTTGCATAGAAGCATTTTAAATGCTGACTGGTGCTGGGTGCAGCTGAATAGTATCTTCTTAAACAGGCATTTCAGGTGAAAATTCTAGATTTTTTTTCTCCAATAAATGTTTGATGGATGGTAAATGGAGTTGACAGTTCTGGCTTAATCCCCTGGATATAGAGGATAGTACACAGGCAGCGTACATTTGTCTAAGTGTGGCTGTTCACAGGCAACCATTTGCTTAACTAAGTAGAGGCACGATAGTAAACTAACCGGCCTGCCTGCATTTTATGTCATGCATGGTTTAATTGTATCTCTCTCTTTTACTTTCGCTTCATTCCCATTTCGTTCTTTTCTCTCAACCATGTCTCACTCTTTCTCTCCTCCCTACTTGTTTCCCATCTCACTTCCTCTCTGCTCGCTCACTCAACTCTCTCACCCTTTCTCTCTCTCTCTCTCTCTCTCTCTCTCTCTCTCATACACACACACGGCACATGTACACACTCTCTTATCCTCTAGTTAGCAGCTCCATTTGCTTTAGCAAAAAGAATGGGCTCAAACAGATCTTGAAAAATGTCTACCCAGAAATTACTCACACAGGTCTTGAATTTAAATAAATCCACTTAGGTCATTTAATGGTTGACTACTTTTTCTTGTTGCACATCGAAAGACTTGAAATATTTCACATTCTTACTTCCCAGTTCACACTTCTTGTTTTCATACTGCCTGACACATGCTCCATAACAGTGTTACATCCTTTCAACACACACATATACACAAAACACTCACATACACAAAACACTCACATACAGTGCCAATCAATGGAGAACTGCTTTCACAATTCATCATTTAATTTCTCTGTTAGATACAACCACTTTATTAAGTTGATTTCTTAGGCTGATTACTCTAAGAGCTTCAGTTTACTGTGTGTGTGTGTGTTTGTGTTTATGTGTGTCTAATGGGGAGAACATCTAATGGTGTGCTAAAGGGAATTTGTGGATACAATTTGATCTCATAAACACCCACATTTACAACAATCCAGAAAAGTCATCACCTCACAGAAACACCCACATTTAGGGGTGTGTTTCAACTTGCCCCTGAAAAGATTTCAAACTGAAATTCTACAATGCTGGAATCTCATACACACTGCCTGAAGTTATTATGACCTATAGTCACAGTCAAGTCCTTTGGCACACATACAAAACCATGACTCACACAGCCTTTCCTGGTTAAAATTAAGCATCGACTTGCAACGGTTGCATTTCGGGTAGCTTTTTTTTCGGTTGCTTTTCTTGCATAAAAAAAACTTTCGTAATAATCCAAGTCATCGATCTGACGGTCAGGCAATCGTCATTGTATGTGAATGAACCACCTCTATAGATATAGCCTAATTACATATGTTTTCTACCACAAAAAAAAGACATTATACGCCCCAGAAAATGATAGGCCAGTCCATTAAACCTTAACACTGACCTAACTTAACTTCTTTTTAGTATGGTTAAACAGTAGGCCTAAATCTATAAAACAAGTCAAACGACACCGCGTCACTAACAGGTGGCAAGCAGCAATATTGTCCTACTGCATAAAAGTTATCTGATCGAAAAGAGCTGACGGAGTCATCCATCATAATATTACCTCGTTTTAACACAGCGCTCAGAAGAAGCGCGCCAGCCCAGTCTCTGATGATGATCGAGTCGGGGGCGCGCGTCCGTCCTATGCGCGTGCACGATTCACAAGAAACACTGCACGATCGGAGGAGTCCTGAGCGCTGAGAAGTAGATGTTGCTTCGAGGTGCGAGAAAGGCGTCTTCAGCGAATCGAGTTTTGCTTCTACTTTGCTTTAAAAATATAATGTTGTGTGATGGCTGATACTGGCTAACTTACTTCTCATCACCTTCGAAACTTTGTTGACCGGGTTACTAGAGCCGAACACTGCCGAAACCCAGAAACAAACACCTGCGCCTTCTTTGTTTACACCGGTCATGAACTTGATATTTTCCTGCAGTAGTTGGAGGTAAGAGTATTACAGTTAGTCCACATCCCAGTCGGTGTAGCACTGTCACACCCCTTGAATGATTGTTTTCTGTCCGTGGTTGCTTCTTCTTTGTAATCGACTTATGTGATGACCCAATGACTTACCCAATCTGCATGCTTATTATTATGTGTGTGAACATCAGCTCAAAATAGCTGAAAATTATAATTAGGCCTGTTCTTGACCACGTATTCCACACAATCATGTGGCTGAATTTCAATGGGCAGATTACTAATTGTCCCATGAGACATTTAATTTATAAATTGGCGATGGCCTTTGCCATGTGCGAGACACCATTATGTTATTGTTATTTAATTTGATGTTAGCTTGCAAGTCTTTTCTTTTTGAATATGAATACACGTTGTTGTTAACGTCACGTGGATGGGAGCAAATGTCTTATAACTTCGTTGTGACTGCCTTTCAGTGTGTGAAAGAAATAGAGAACATTTCCTCGGCATGCGGACATGAATGAGAGACGGAGCAGGATTGTGGCGTTAAGAGAGAGCAGTTTTGTGCTTGAGTGGTGGTTTTGTGAGTGCATTTTCTGCGAGTCTATAAGTTAGGCTAATCCTGTATTGGGAAGGAGGGAGACAGTCTTCAGCCTGACCCTGACGGTATGGCTACTACCCGCTGTCGACTTCAATACTTTGGGAAAACTCAGTAAATGCCATAGGAGTCATCTGCTCTGTGTTCCTTGGATCAGTATCTGTAGGGCCTAAGCTAGTTTATTGATGGGCGTTCCACATTCATTTCCTGCGCCACTGCGAAACCATGACAATGCTGGCCCTGGGTCCAGATCAGGCCACAGGCCCTGGATTGTGTGACCCTACCCAGGGAAGAGGGGTGCACATACACTGCCCCTGTAGGGACGTTTAGTGGCTTTGTACACCCTGAGATGGTTGACGACCTGTCTGAGCAGTTGATTTATTGATCCATCCTTTTTAATCATTCAAAGCATTAGTCACTGCTTGGATGAGGGAGAGAAAAGGGGGTAGGGGGGGAGAGAAAAGGGGGAGGGGGGGAGAGAAAAGGGGGTAGGGGGGAGAGAGAAGGGGGAGGGCAGCTAATTAGACTTTAATTGCGCTCGTTTCCTTAGCCATTAACTGGCTCCTCATAAGCCTATGGCAGTGCTGTCTGGACGCAAGAGCTAACAACTTGGTTGCTTTGCTGGTTTCTTTGCATTTGTGCATTCTTCTTTTGTGTGTGTGAGAGAGATTAGAGAGAGGTAATAGTTGGATGTAACCCACCTGAGTAGACTCTTCTATGTTCGACCCCTTTTTTGGGTTGAGGTCATATTACAGAATTATTTATAGATAAATACTTGGTCTCCAACTTGGCAGGAGGGCATACACGTGAGGGGGAGAAGGAATGGGCTGGCCCCTATGATTAGCACATACACACACACACACACAAGTTTCAGCACTATAAAGCTTTATTGGATGTGCTCCGTCTTGCGCACACACTCGAGGGGAAAGCAACTGATCAATGATATACTTTGAACAAACACTTCACCTAAAAGCCTAAGAGCTCTGCAGAGTGCTGATTAAAACTGTCCAAATACATACGGGTTACACCGCATGCACACACACGCACGCGCGCACACACACACCATGCACACAGGGTAGGCAGGAGCACTTAGTCATGGCTCTCTAGGTGGTCGACTGTGGACCAGAAAGCTGCAGACATGTGGCAGTGCTACAGACATGGAGTCAACCAGTGTGAAACAGACTGTTACTGCTGCTGAAACTCATCTAAGAGGGACATACCAGTACAGCCCCACACAGGACACACTGTAAGCCTTACAGCATTACAGCAGACCAGTCCTATGTCCCCCAACAGAAATACTGTACCACTGGGCCCAAGCCTGTTTGACATCTTACATTTAGACATGCACCGAATGTTCGGCAAACACAATAATTCGGCTGAAAATAGAAAAAGAAAAAAGCACTTTTGGTGTTCAGTCGAACACGTGAAAAGACAGAATACATTTTACCGAACAATATATAACATAACAATTATAAATGCAACAAACATGTCGACAGTGAGAAAGTATTTCAAAGTGTTCGAGAAAGACGCAAAAATTTGTTTCGGTTTCTGCCAATAATTAGTATTTTGGTGCAGTAAATCAGACTTGTGTAATCTCATGAATCACCCATAATATAATAACCCAGTCGTAACCTAGGATTAGATAAGGTTTTTGTTCCACTCGCCTACATACAGCGAAGAGGGCAGACATGAGCATCCATCATAGATGTGGATTGAGGGGGATGAACAGAGCAACGTGGAGTCATCTGATTGTGGTGGTGCAACTGTCTTTCAGACTGAGTGGGCTGTAACTGTAGACATAAATCTTGCCTCAGACCAGGCTGTCACGCTGGGGAGAGGTTCTGCATCGGAGAACCAGGCTCTCCGACCCCCTCTGGTGGAGAACACGGGTTTGGGGATAAGAGGAGAGCTTGACAAAGCTCAAGGCTGACTGGCCGTGTTGGTAAACAGCTTTGATGGGTCATATTGTGATTTCCTCTTTCTTTCAGAATGTGAAGCTGGCACCATGCAGCTGTTTCCCTTAGAAGTGTTCCCCACAGGAACGTTCTCTTCCGAAACCTTTTCATCGGAACTGTACTCCGACGAGGACCTCTACCCACCAAAGACTTATGAACAGGATGAGGTTTACAACGCCACGAGGCCCATCCACCCACGATGTACCTACAAGGAGGACTTCAAACGCATCCTGCTCCCTGCAGTCTACACCGCGGTCTTCCTGGTCGGTCTGCCGTTGAACGCCGTGGTCATGCTGAGGATCTCCAGGACGAGAGCCAACCTGAGCCGCAGCAACATCTACATGCTCAACCTGGCCACGGCGGACTTCCTGTATGTGCTGTCACTTCCTCTGCTCATCTACAACTACGCCAGCCACGATTACTGGCCCTTTGGGGAGCTGGCCTGCAAACTGGTCAGGTTTCAGTTCTACAGGTACAGTAAAAGTACTGCACATTGCTTAGAGAAAAACCAACATTAACATCACTGGTTTGCGATTGGTGGTGTTGTCTCAGTGTGAAATGCAGATCATCGTTTAAAAAGCAAGTGTATCATCTAGGTCAGTGGTTCTCAACCCTGGTCCTCAGGGACACCCTGTCCTCCATGTTTTAGATGTTTCCCTGTGCAACACACCTGATTCAAACGAATGGGTCATTATCAGGTTTCTGCTGAACTAGGATAAAGACCCATTAATTTGAATAAGGTTCATGGGAGATGGGAAACATCTCAAACACGCAGGACAGGGAGTCCTCGAGGAATGAGCGAAGCAGGTTCAGGCATGGCACTCGGGCAGCGCGCGTCATATCACCCATCGCTGTGTTCTCAGGCCATAGCCTTAGCTCGATAGGTGGCGCTATAAAGTCACACCATGCATGCACACGCATCGTCGATTAATGATAGCATGACCTGGGCATCCAGAAATATCTTGTTTTTGTCACTAGTAAATAGTGGGGTGTCATGTGGTCTCAGGAGGAGCGACGCTCCGCTCTACACATAGTATAGACTGGCGGTGTCGGTGTAAGTCGGTTTGGGGATTTAACTCGTTGCTCCCTGCCTCACGTCATGCATGTGCAGTGAAGGCGGGGAGCGCTTCCCCATGTACATCCATTCCGCCAATGTTAAACCATTTCTCATGTGTATGAATAAATGGTGAAATCAATCACGTGAGTGTCTTGACTGAAATGAGCGAAGCAGGTTCACCCATGGCACTCGGGCATCGCACGTCATATCACCCACCCATCGCCGTGTTCTCGGGCCATAGGCTTAGCTCGAAACCATTTGTCATGTGTATGAATAAATGGTGAAATCAATCACAGTTCAGTCTTGACTGAACCAGGGTTAAGAACAACTAATCTAGAGAGTGTTTGCTTTCTCCTTCCTCTCTCCCAGTAACCTCCATGGCAGTATCTTGTTCCTGACCTGCATCAGCTTACAGCGCTACCTGGGCATCTGCCACCCCCTGGCCAGCTGGCATAAGCAGGGTGGCCGCAGGCTGGCCTGGAGGGTGTGCCTGGCCGTGTGGCTGGTAGTCGCCGTCCTCTGTGCCCCCACCTTCCACTTCGCCGCCACGGGAAAGCAGCGCAACCGCACGGTCTGCTACGACATGAGCCCGCCAGACCGCTCGTCCAATTACTACCCCTACGGGATGGCACTCACCTGCCTGGGCTTCCTCTTGCCTTTCACAGCCGTGGTGGCATGCTACTGCCGGATGGCCTGCATCTTGTGCCGCCCGGCAACCTACGGGGGCGTTTCCGTGGCGGCCGGGGCGAAACGCGACAGGGCGGTGCGGATGATCGTGGTGGTAGTGGCAGTGTTCGCCATCAGCTTCCTGCCCTTTCACGTCACCAAGACCATGTATTTGCTGGTGCGCACCCTGCCGGGGGCTCCCTGCCACACGAGGAACCTGTTCTCCATCATCTACAAGTGCACCCGGCCCTTCGCCAGCATGAACAGTGTCCTAGACCCCATCCTGTTCTACTTCACCCAGCCTCGCTTTCGCAGGAGCACCAGGAAGCTGGTGCTCAAGGTCACCTCACACAGGATCAAGGGAACCCAGGTGTGAGACCGACCCCCTTGGAGGACCTGGAAGGTAGATCCCAGAAGCTTGTCACCTGGAGACACTCTGGAAATGTCCTGCTTTCTCCTTGTGAAGCAAAGAGCAACAGGAGACGCATCCTCACCCTCCAACAATGTCCTCAGTGTAGGAGTAGCCGAGCATGGAGAGAGACAAGAGGGAGGAGAGTTTCGTGAAAATGGTTGCTGTTTGTGTCCCGAGAACTGTACATGCTATGTTGTGTGTGTGTGCTTGTAACTGCACAAGCAGCTGTATTACACTTGTGGTCATGCTAAAATGCATGAAGTACTTCGATTTCTCGGTTGAAATGTTTATTTCGGTTACACGACCTGCTGTTCACTAATTTCACCACATAGTGGTGTATGTGTCTTACTTATTTGTTGCACTGAAACGCCTGCACTCATTCACAAGGCCCTGTTCCAGTAGGTCTTTCCTCTGTGTGATGTTCTCAAAGATTGAAAAAAAAGGAGAGAAGATTAGATTTAGATTCCATGGTGTGTGTTCATTTCCACAGTCAAGCCAGGTCAGTGACTGCACTGAGTGAATAGTTAGAGGGAATGTGATTTGAAGGCAGCAGTTCCATTGATTTAACAGCGTTTGTGTGGATGGAAGTTGTTAGTTGTGGTTGTAACTGTAGTTTGATGTACTTCCCATGTGTAACCTTCCCATTAAAAGGGATCTTCACCTTGCTATTGTAAGCACTATGACGTCCTAGGTTAGGCATGTCTACATTAGGACCTGCTGCTGTACTCTGGAATTGCTCACTGACATTGTCAAATGTTGGCTTGTCGTTAACACTTGAATCGATTTGTGTTCTTTTTATCATGTAATTTGGTCATTTTAATAGCTTTGGCAATTTGGCCAAATTTGGCCATCATGTTTGATGTAATTTAATGGCTAAGAATCTCATTTTGTTTGGTGTACTGAAAAAACTATGTGGAGCAAAACTATCTGTGTCTTTGCACACATCATCAACAGAATATAACCTCGTACTGATATTTATTGGTTTGTTTTGGTCAAGTGTGTGTGATAATGTGAGTCTTTGTTCACAACTCTGTTTGGAATGTAACATGTGTGTGTGATACTTGATTTGAAGCTGTCTATGTATATTAAGATGAGGAAGATTTGTGTTTCAGTGTCAGTATTAAACTTCATTTTTATAATATGCTGTAGTGTTGTATTGTTTTGGGGTTAGAATTGTTTTGGGTTACAGTTTTTTTCAAATGCTTACACACAAATTCCTTACTTTTCACACAATTTCTGAAACCTGACACTCAAACACCAGAACCACACCTCAATTCTGCAAAACCATACGTACATTTTGGCCTTTGACTTTCAATTTCATAAAACACTTTTTGCAAAACACAACACACAATTATCCACATAACACACACAATTATAACAGGAAACATCTTGATTTCCTTTTTCAAACACAACCAATCAAAATGCCACACTAATTCATCAGTGCTCCTCACATATGCAAACACTCATTGCTTTACTCAACTCCAACCAATCATGGCTTTAGAATAGGCCTATAAATAGTCTAATTTAAGTCGATTGAGTGGTGGGTATAATTTGAACATTTACTGTAGAAATGATAACAGGTATGTAACAATCTACTGTAATGTACACATTCTAATGTACACATAATAGCTGTTTCAGCACAACACATGGTATACTATACACAAACATATATTTTAGCACCCATGCATCCATTGACTGCAGTGCACTGCATGATTGGTCACAGTCTGGTGGATTACTGTATCATACTGTGCAACAGTACGGTGACTGTAAGAAGACATTCTGACTATATTGTAGAAAATAGTATATATTACTGTATGCTACAGTTCATGGCTCACACACACACCATTCTGTAATCACCTTTTTCAAAATTAGGTTTGGTTTCTGTCCTACTACACTCTTTCTTTCATACTGTGTAATACTGTATTCACAACCACAAATGCTTACAGTAAAACAAATGTTTGGTTTCAATCTTGTTTTCGTGTTTACCATGAATTTTTCATCATCTCTGCCATTTACTTTTAATCTTGTACAGAAATGTACATAGCAGCTCATGAAAGAAGAGCTTTAGGTTTTGAATAACTGTGTGTATATGATATATCCAAAAATTTAATATAATGGTAAAAGTGTTTGCAACATGAGACAAATGTTTGCTTTTGAGACGTGTTTGTGATATTTTGAATGCAGTGCTTCATTTTGCAAGAGAAGCGAGGCATTTAGCATGTTGTGTGTGCAGTTGTTGGATTTGTGTGTTAAGTTTTTAAAAAAAGGACATGTAAAAAAAATCTGTGTAAGCATTTGAAAAAAAAAACTGTAATATATGAATAGTACTATATTGTTTTTTTGGGTTGATATATGAATTCAAAGTATATTTTTACCAAAAGTAAACTTTTTAGTCCACAACTATAACTTTGTCTGATAGCCCAGCTAATTAGCGCACTGTCTGTGAGATAATACTGAACTACTCACAATGAATAAAGATGGAACTTCAATGACGGGACTTTGTTATTGAATAACAATAATAAGCACTGTATCGGATATTGTGATTTGATAAGTTTCAGAATAGAAAATTAGGTCCGAGACCAGACGCGCACGTCAGCCTCATTTGCACCGCCGCGGACAGGCCAAAAGAGCGCGCTCCAGTCGGCATTCCATTGCAGCGTCAGATCCGAGGGACAAAGAGCAACTTAACCAGACAGTCATGGGAAAAACGACAAAGGGGTCATTGTGCTTGAGTGAAAACTTAATGTATGATGACACATACTTTAAATTAACGACAGACCAACACAACCATCTCTAATTATCACTTCAGAAACTGTGAAACCTCCATCAAATCTTAAGCAATATAGTCATGAGAGGAGTGTGGGCTTTTAAACAAATCCCTTGCCTTCTGCCGGTTACACGGTCCTGGGCTATAATTATCTCCAGTTTCTCTGCAATATCTCAGTTCTCCCATCAAAAAGGAAACGCTTTTCCTTTCTATTCCCGAGGGGCTATGACAACCCTTGTACCCCTCGAAGTCCCGCCCACCCCTGCCCTATCTCACGCATTAGCATGTAAAAACATAAGTCACGGAAAACTAAATTATGTCAAAATAAGGAATACAGAAAACAGTCGGGGAATACAGAGAAGGATGCCTATAGGGCCGAGCGCGTGGACAGACAATGGGAAAACGTTTGGAATGTGGGGATGTCGATGGAAGGTCTGTGTAGTTGAACAAGTTGAAGTGGAAAAGTTTGAGCAAACTTGTAGCGTTTTTCTCCGTGCATGGATGCTATTCGGCAGAGGACAACATGCTGTAAGGTCAGAATGCAGAGCTGCTCTCTCGCCCAGTTACTCTTTAATTCAGTCGTCTGGATTAAAACCAAGACGAGCAAGTCTATTTTAGTCTTTATAAAACCCCTGGCAGAAAGTATAATGTGGTAGTTTTCAGTGGGGATAGACAATACACCGCAAATATGTATTATCAATGACATAAAGGTGTGGAGAAAATAATACCAGAAGGACATGAACAATGGCAGAAAGAGAAAAGGAGAGGAAGAATGTGTATCGAAGCGTCTCTTTTAAGAAGTTAGAATGTTGGAGCGCCAACAAAAGTCTGGAAGGTCAACAAAACAAATCAAAGGATTTGGAGGCTCGCGTCGCCCTTCCCCCTCCATCTACGGTAGAGTCTGCAGCCGAGAATGTGCAGCCCTCGGCGACGCGTAATGTTAGTGTGTCAAGAAAAGTTTCCAAAATCTCTGCAGCCAGCCTCCCGACCGCAGATCTAAAGAAAGGCTCCACTCCTCTCTCCACGATTTCTCCCTCCATTCGCCAGCTCTCAGAGAAATTCAGCAGCACTAACTCGGCTCGGAGGACACACGGAGCCCCGAGAACTGGTAATGAAGTGAACAAGAGAAGCACAACCTTGCCGCGGGTCAGAAGTAACAGGATAGACGTCTCTCCTGCTCGCAAATCATTTCATGAGGACAGTGGACATTTACCAGCCATAGACGCAGATTTATCAGAGTCTCAAACTGACAAAGTCCAGGAGCAAAAGTTTTATTCTGGCACTGACTCTGTGTCCGGATCGGATTCGGAGAAGGGCCAAAGATGGATTTGTTCTCGGGAATCTACAGACGGCGGCGGATCTGGTAAGAGAGATTATTCTCAAATCGGCGTCTCTCTTTCTGATAACTCTAATAAGACTTTGACTGCTGCGGAAGACGTTTTTGCCAGTGGGGCTCCAGCTTGTAAATCACACAGGAGTTATTACACGGCGCATCATGGAGATCTCCCAGTTCATGTTGACCTAACTAACTGGCCCAGTGTTACAAAGATTCGAGAAATTTTCGGGGAGAGGCTGAGAAAACATCACAGGTCAACTTCTGACGCGGTAGACCTCAAAACTGTCGGTGCGCACAATCAATCCGCCAGTTCCAAAGAAAGCGCCTCTCTTTCAGATAGGAGTGACAAACAGTCTCCCTACAGTTCTGCGACAGAAACGAGCCTTCCCTTCTCCGAGAGGGGCAGGCACGGTGCACTTAGTAGACAGCGCAGAGACAATCGAGAGGAAAGAGAGGGCAAGGAGAGGGAAGATGGGAGGAACCAGGGAACTGACTCTTCTTTAAAACCTGACCAGCTGTGCTTGTTTGAGGCACAATTCGAAGCTGATAATAGCATTGAGAAAGTCGTTCTTAGCGTGACCCAGGTGTCACAAATAGCAAGAGCCCAAAGTCCAAACAGTGGGGGAGATAGTGGGAGAGATACCTGGACGCCCAGTTTGACCTCTGACCCTAACCTCAAACCTCCTGCCCCCTCCACCAGTGCCCCCATCATACCTACAAGTAGCAGCTCGGTGCGCCAAGTCCTCTCCTCCCGCGCTGCCTACCCCTCACCTCCCTCCTCTTCTCCCCAGCAGCAGCAAAGGGAGAGACAGAGGGAGAGACAGGGGGCCTGGCTGCCCAGGGAGAGTTTACATTCCTCACATAGCTCTTCCAGAGCACTTGCCCCCTCTTCTCCAGATACAGTAGAGACCAGCTCTCACAGGGCCTCCGCCAGGCCAGCCACCAGCCCTCGCTGGAAGTTCAGCTCAGGAGACGACGAGGAGGAGGAGCATAACCCCCGAGGAGGAAGAGTAGGAGGTAGGAGTGTCTCTCATTTGTTTAGAGGAGCAGAAAGAGGCGGAGGTTACTTCTCTCGTGGTAAGAATGGCTGGTGGGGGAACAAGACTCTGGGCAGGTCTTCAGGCAGCGAGGAGGACAGCCCAGCCTCTCTAGGACCCCCCGGGCGAGACGCGGTGAGGCGGCGCTCTTTGAGGAAGAAGAAGAAGACAAGTGGGGCCACCTCAGCAAGCAGTCGTGATGATGGAGAACTGTATGATAGCGACAGCGACGAGCAAACACATGTGATGATGGAGAATCTGGAGAGACACCATCAGCAGAACATCACCGCCGGAGGAGAATTTGTTGGAACCGTCCGTAACCAGGGAAGAGAACCCGAATGGTCTAGAGCCCGTCCAGCAGGTGCCCAGTCAGAGTACAACAAGATGGGGGCGGGGCTAGAGGGTAACAGGCGCCACTACGTTAGTACAGAGGGCACTGTGACATCACCAGTAGCAAGCCTACCTGGGGTGTCACGGGTGGCAAAGGTCAACATTTCCTCATTTATTGCCAGCCCTGGTGGTTCGCATTGCAGCAGCCGGTACTCAAGCACTGAGACTCTGAAGGAGGAGGACCAGGCTAGCTATGCTAGCAGAGCAGCTAATGCTAGCAGAGCCTCAGCTAGCCCTACTGCTGCCTCCTCCTCCATGCTGAGTAAGACTTACCACGGTAACTTCACAATGTATCGCTCACCCAGCTTCGGACATGGGGATAACTTCTCCCGTGTTCCCCTCAGGGTACGCCCCCAAATCGTACCCCCTGTAAGCCCCTCCCACTGGATGGATGGAGATGTGACAGGGGATGTTGCTAAGGCAGAGACTAGAGTTTTGCGACGGTCGTTAGGGGGTGATGGAATAAAAGACAGGAACAGGATGTCCATGTCCAATCCAGATATTGCCTCAGAGACCATGACACTACTCAGCTTCCTGAAGACCGACCTATCAGAACTCAGGGTGCGTAAGCCGGATCGGTCAGGGGTGGGAACAGGGGGGATTGAGGGGTCAACCTCAGTGTACAGGATGGGGTCAAGAGGTCATGCAACCCTTCCGTCTGGACTTCGGCCGTCTCTGAAGGACCTCACCGCAACACTTCGTCGGGCCAAATCCTTCACCTACTCCAACAAGCCCTTGGACCGGCGACATTCGTCCAGCATAACAGCCCAGAGGAGCTCATCAGAACAAAAGCTGGATGGGGAAAGCGGTGGAGGGAGGGTTTCTGTGTCTGACAGAGAGGTGGAGAGTGATGGGGGAGACTGTAGAGTAGGACAAGCAAGGGGTTATGGGTATGAGGAAGTGATGCCCACACCCTTGCAGGACAGGTATGTTCAGGAGGCCAGACAGGTCATTAGAGACATCTGTCAGATGAGTGCTCGCGAAGACGACGACGATGATGAAGATGACAATGTGCTAGGGAGAGAGATCAAAGCAGATAAGTGTTTTAGAAGGAAAGAAGAGGGGAAGAAAGAGGGAGGATGTGTGAAAAAGGAGGAGAGGGGAGACCGAGAGGGTGATATTGATTCTGACGTTGCCCCCCTCTCGGTAGAGATAGAAAGAAAAAGGGGTGGAGAGATGGAGATCGAGAGGGCCCTACTGAAAGGTGACTCAGAGGAAAACATGTTCTATGACAGGTCTGTGGATGAGTTGTCAGGTCATGAATCCAGTTTGACAGATGAGGGTATCGTCACAGAACCTGAAATGGGACCAAGTGACGCCGAACGGTCATTTGTGGGGGCATCTGGAGCTAATTTGGGGTCAATAATAACCAGAGATGTCCTAGGTCAGCCCCTTACAGTCTGGAAGCAGTCAGCTCTTCAGGAAGGGGAGATTATGACTGCAAATGAGGGTGGAAGAGAAAAACAAGACGATCCGTCAGGTTCTAGCTTCAAGAATGCACTTCCTCCTCTTCCTACCCTTCGAGTAGAGAGTGACACCATTGCAACAGACTGCACCAACTCCATCACTAGCTGCAACAGCTCTAGTGAAGGCAACAATGTATTCCAGGGGCCCACAGCACAGGACACTCCTCCCACCCCCAGTGCCATCCGCCGTCGCCGAAAGTTCTCGTCAGCCGGCAACACTTGCTCTGACTCCAGTAATGGCAGCATCGGGGAGTCAGCAAATGCTAACAGCGATTCTACCGTTTACCGTTCCCTCAGTGACCCCATGCCTCACCGGCGATGCTCTGTGTCGGAGGAAGGAAATAACACTTTCTCCTCCGTGGACAGTAACCTCCTTGGCTCTCTCTCGCTCTCCTCCAAAGGAGGAGGAGTCGGAGGAGGAAACATCCCAGAATCCTCCTCAGCCGCCAACCTGTCGGAGTGTACAGCCAGTGCCGCCAGCGACCTGTCAGTGTGCAGCGATGGCGGTCTCCGAGATGACTGTCTCCGTGAAGACAGTGGTGTTCATGACTACAGTGGGGTGATCAGGAGTATAGTCTCTGAACCTGGAGCAATGGATCGACTGATGACAGACGAGCACAATAATGGGAAAGCACCGAAGAAGAAGTCCTTCAGTGACCCAAGTCGTCGCAGCGATGCCCCATTACTCTCCTATGACCATGAGTTTAAAGGACAGCATCATCCCAATGAGCCAATCAGCGAGCTGGATCAGCTTGGCCAGATCCCACCCTCCAGTAGTGAGCCAATCCTGAGCGAGCAGAGAGATGAGCTGTGGGAGTTGGGGGAAGAACGGAGACATCCATCCCATCATTATTACTATGGAAATCAGAATGAAAGCAGGAAACCTCGTTCCCTATCAGAATGTGTGCTACCCTCCAGTTGCCATGGTAATGAAGTTGGTGGAGGCGGGGAGGGAGAGCAATATAAGTTTGACCCCAAGTTAGCTGAAGTCCTGTCTCCCAGAATGGGTCGGCGGTCTTCCAAAAAACGCCCGGCACGGATTACCCATACCTCCTCAGAGGTCCAGAACCCGTCAGAACCATGTCTAGATAATGAAGCTCAAGAAAGGGACCAGGATCTGGACCCAGCCAGCATCCCTCCTCTCCCTCCTCTCCAACCCCCTAAACATAAAACCAGATCCAAACATGTTCGACACGCCAGTGAACCAGCAACCTTTATCCCCATCTCTCCACCACCGCGACCGCGAACACCTCAAGGGGGCTCGTCGTCGCCTCTACCCCCACCAGAGCCCTCAGGACTTGGTAAGCCAGGAGGCGAGGTGGCTCCTTCCCTGGAAGATGTTACCAAGCAATACATTCTGACTCTGAATGCTCCTGAGGGGGAGATGGAAAATGCTGGGCCTGGTGCTAGGGATGGCGTTGGTGCTGGGATTGGGCCAGGAACTGGTGCTGGAATTGAGCCTGTGCCAGGAACTGGACTTGGGCATGTGTCTGGATCTGGTACTGGGTCTGGGTCTAGCTATGGGTCCGCAGTGGTACCAGATGGGTCGGCCTTGGTTCCTACTACACCGACTGAGACCAAGGAACCCAAACTCCAGAGGAAGAGCAGTGAAGAGTCCCCAACCCCAGCACCTCAGAGAACCAAACCTCGAGTGGTGAGTGACAATAACCATGCTATATGAGTTGTGAGCATAAAGTGTGTTTGTGTGTAGTTCTTTTGTTTAATTGACAGTTGTTATAGGTTGTGACCATTTTAGTCTGTCTTGCTGATTTTATGTGTGTGTGTGTGTGTCTTTTGGAGAGAGAGCTTTCAGTTGGAAAGTGTATACAGTGAATACATGATTTTGTCAGGTTTTCACAGGCAGTGGTGAAATTTGACTTGTGGTTTCCCGAAGCAGAGGAAGTGTTGTTCTGACATGCTTTTAATGGTCTACCTTGTTTAATTGTCTGGCAAAGGAGGGATGCTTCTGTAAATCATGTTAGGAAAAGCCAAATAATATTTTAGAATAGATGTTGTGTGCGTGTTTGATGAAGATTAAGATATGACTGAGAGTTCACTATTGGCACCTTGTATATTTTACAATGTGTCTTTCAACTTCCATCACTCTCTAGCCTTACTCTTTAGATGACCTTGTTTAGTCAAAGCAAGCACACACGCCCAACTGAAAGGCTTAACTTTCTAGCATGCATTAGTTAGCAGGGACATTAAAGCAAACATCAAACAAAGCTGTACAAATGTTAAACAAACCTCAGACAGAGTTGAAAGCAACATAAAACAAACGTTGGAACACAGAGCATTAGCTGCTGGACCTGCGCCTGGCCATCTCTCCTGGACACCGCCATGTACTGCCTTACTTCCTGTGCCACTGCAGAGTACACTCTCACGGCAGGGCCATGTCACTGTGACTGACGTGGTTCTCAGACCTCTCAGATAGTCATGGGTTTGTGTTGGTTGAGCAGTGATAGGTGGAACAATGACCTCAATACACAGGAGGGCCAGTTGGAGACTTTTGTGTTTGGTTGTTGTTGGGTAACCTGAGTCCAGGCTATAGTGTAAATTGCCAGTTAGTGTTCATGTCACGCTGGTGACATGGTTAAATGCAGGTTCTGATCCTTGGGCTACAGTCACACCAGTCAAGAGACAGGGGATACAGAAAAATAGGCTTTAATAAATACAACCTGATAAAATGTACAACAGTAAAAACGTAGTCTTTCTGTCCTTTAAAAACCTAGGAGGGGTGTCTCTCGTTGTGGTCCTTTTGCGTAGGCTATGCCAACTCTATTAGGCACCGCTGCCGGTTCCGTATAATACCCCTTCGTTCCGCCGTAGCCCACCTCTTGCGACGCGTAGAGCGAGCCCCCTTTAGGCGTCAGCAGTTGAGCCGTAGCTGTATCCTAGATTCTGGATGCAGTAGGTTTGTCGGACAACCAAGCCGCGGTTGTGACCCAGGAGTCAAGTTGCGGGCAGCGGAATCCAGCTGGTCGCTTCCTCCTGGGCCTCTAGTTGCGGGAAGCCTTCGTCCGATCGTAACCCTGTTCTTTTCGAATGAAACTCCCTTCCTCCATTTAGTCCCGCTCCTTTTTAAAGGAGCCCCTGCTAGTGGCCAACCAATCAGTTAGAAGAAGTCATTAGGAGTGATGGGCTGCGTCACTGTCAGCTGGGGAGTTCACTCGCCCCATTCTTGTTGTCTCCAAACACTACATTGCACACACATCATAATACAAACAGCACACACATGATACCATGCAATAGTCACAGCAAACAATATTAAATCACAACGGAAATAACCACAGCAAACAAAAACATGTCAAATCATAATCAAACCCAACTATAACATTTACTACAGAAAGAGCAGACAACATAGGCTGGCCAACTGGCATCTGTGACATTTACACTTTTTTAAAATATATTTTGATATAATTATGAGGTAATCTTACACCTGCACACAAACTGCTGAGCTCTGTAGTTGACTGTCCTGAAACGATCTCTTAGGAAGAACCTGTGTATGTGTTTGACTGTGTGTTTCTGCTTGCTTCATTGTAATCTGGAGTCTACATGGTTCTAAATGAAGAGGAATTTGTTGCATGTGTATTAGGGCATTGTGTGTGTGCGCGTGTGTGATGGCGGAACAATAACCACCACATGTGGGTGTGGGCCCCAACTCTGCAGTAATAGTGGGGTGCTGACAGAGCATGCAGGATTAATCCTGCATGTGTGTGCGTGTTACAGTACAGTTCAGATATCTGGAGGCACCAGTTTCTGTACGTGTTAAGAATAATCATTCAATGTACTCCAGGGATTCCCATTATTGAAACACATCCCATGCACGTCTTAATTCCAGACCACATGAACACATACAGGCACATGTTCACCCACCTCTCAGCCCTCCTGCTGATCAAGTCAAGCACCGGACTATTAAGTGGAGACTCACAGACCAACAATTTATATTCATAAACATTATTAATTGCTAATGCCATCCAGCTATCAGAGCATAAACATTCAGGATGTTTTAATAACTGTTAGTGAAGCCAAACCCCCATCCTCCCCCACCCTTCCCTCAGTCTATGTTGCCATTCTGACAGGCTAGCAGGGAGTGATCCTTCCCAGACAGGAAATGGGTTTAAGGAACAGGAAGTTGTTGTGGTTACTGATGTGTTTGATGATATCCAGGGCTGTTGGTATGTGTTTCTGTGTGTGTGTGTGTGTGGATGGGGGGGGGTGGGTGTCTAGGAGATACCAGAGCACTGTTCCAGAGATCTCAGGGTCGTGCCAACTCTGTTAAGATCGCAGGGCAGCAGGGAGGTTCTCGGGGGGGGGGGGGGGGGGGGGACTGCAGTGACGACCAGTGTGAGGAGGGAGAGAAAAGAACAATACAGGGTTTTCTTTTCTTTCTACGTTTTTACGGACAAAGTTTATCCTTTTTTTTCTTTTCCACATATATTGTCAGAAACCCTTTCTTCCCTTTTATTTCTTCTCCCAGATTTCTACTTTTGCTCTTTTTTATTCTCTCCCTCTCTCTCTCGGGAACATTGCAGGGAGATGAGGTCATTCCTTCAGGCTCCGTGGAACGAGATTGAGCCAGATATCAGGTGGAATGGAGAGAATGAGAAAAGGGAGAGAAGGAGCGGAGGGACAGATAGAAGAGGGTGGGGAGAGATGGGACATGAAAGAGAAAGGACCGCAACTTCCAAGGAAGTTGGGGATTCAAATAAAGGAATCTGAAGAGTGTAAAGAGTGAGAGAAATGAGGGAGGTAGAAAGTGTGTGTGAGTGAGAGCCCCTACTGTCTGGGTTGTTTTCACTTTACCAGGCAGCAGGAATGTGGCCTATCTTCCTTCTGCTTGTTGCATAACAGCCTTGAACGCCTCCAAAAAGACACTGCCGATGTGTTTGAGTGCATGTCTAAATGTGTCTTCCTTAATTATTGTACAGCGAGAGGGTGGATGTGTGAGGACTGGTCTTTGTCACACGGACCTAGAACTTACAGCTAGGAGGAAAGTTTTCTTTTTTGCATCCTGTTCAACTTTAGTCTCTCTCTCTCTCTCTCTCTCTCTCTCTCTCTCTCTCTCTCTCTCTCTCTCTCTGTGTCTGTCTGTCTGTCTCTCTCTCTCTCTCTCTCTGTGTCTGTCTGTCTTTTTCTCCATCTTGCCCCTCTGATTTGTAAAAGGTGCACGGTGCACCCAAACTACTGTGCTTTTAACAGTTTGACACAACCGAGACTTATAGGTCACTCTGCCCCGCCCCCTGTCTACCGCCAATTGGAAATAATGGAGACACTGTCAAGGGGGGGGAGGGAACAGAGTGCCCCATTCATTTCAACAGAGGGTTAAAGGGGAGACAGGAGAGCCAAAGGGATGGAGGGAGAGCTAGAAAGAAAGAAACATGGCTATGTGCTGAGAGGTTCTGCTAAGCTCTGTGTGTATTAGGGCTAAAAGCGCCCTGTCATTGTTTATAGCATCAGATTTATTACTTACTTACTTTTTTTATCAGACCACCCAATAAGAATCAAACGCTCCCCTCTCTCTCTCTCTCCACCCTTTTTCTTTCTCTCTCCCCCACTCTCTCTCTCTCTCTCTCTCTCTCCCTCTCTCTCTCTCTCTCTCTCCCTCTCTCTCTCTCTCCATCACACTTTCCCTCTGAAAAGAATAAAGAATATTGAGAGTGTGAGAGAGAGAGACAGACAGAGAGAGAGAGAGAGAGAGGGACGTGGAGTGGAGGACAGAGACTGGCCTGCGAAGATGACATTATCTTTTATTTCTGTGATAGAAATAGATGATGGACTGAAACGTCATCGTCTGGTCAAGTTTTATGGGGTTCCAACCAGTACGTCTGTCATGAGAACCGTATGTGGATTTGATGTAGTACACTCAGCGCTGTCCCTTTAATGTTGCCATGGTTTCCTGTCCTGAGCTCTGAGTGGCTCTCAGGGGAGAGAGTACATCCTCTAGGTCTCTGCTTCCTGTCCTGCTAAACACACACACATATACACACTCCCTCTCTTTCTCCCTCTATCTCAGACTAGCTGTTTTTGGTCTAGCTGGAGGCTACTACTTAAATGTTAGTTCCCCTGACGGGGGATTTTAAGGACCCGGTATGAGTTGTGTGTTTGCGTGCACGTCAGTCAGAAACAACATCCTCTGATCACAGCATATGTGAGGGCAGTATCCAGATCAAGTCCAGCTCTGTGCACTGGTACTCCTGTTCCTCCTCTATCCATCCATTCGTCCATCCAACCAGCCTTATGGAAGGATAAATACATCTGTCATCCCATTTGCTGAATCCTTGCTAGTTGAATGGCCTGTTTGTCCCATAGAACTCATGTACCTATTAATCCATGACTGAGATTCTGAGATGTGACTAAGTTCATGCATGATGTGCTTTTCTTGAGTCTCTTCTCATCTTCTCCCTTTTTCCTTCACTCACTTTCCTATAATTCCCTCTCTTTTTTTACAGTCCCAACCCTATTTCTCACGAACCAATTTATGCTTTGTCTGTCTCTCACTGTCCCCCTCTCTCTCTCTTTCTCTTTTTCTCTCTCAGATGTCCTCTGGGTGGTTCCACCCTGGTTAATTACAGAGCAGTTTGCTTATGTAAGAAAAGCGCTCTCCCTGAAACAGCACTTTCTAGAGAGTGTGTGTGTGTGTGTTGTCATGACTATGAGTATCAGTTTTACTATAACCCTAACCTCAGCACTCTTCATTGTGTTTGAATGGTTACCTTTGGCTGTCTGGGGGTGAGGTTTAGAAGTCATTTCTTCACTGTCAACCTGTGTAGCTTAAGTTTATCCATAGTACCACACCCTCACACACTCACTCTCTCTCTCACACACACACACACACACACACTCTAGTTTGTTTGTGTATGTTCTGCAAGTCCGAGGCACTACAGTACCACTGTCATAATGCCTGTCATTGATTGTCTCACAAGCATTCAACCCACTGCTGTCGTCACAGACGTCCCTCTCACACAAAGACACAAGTGTGTCTCACGCTGCTGTGCATAGTTGACAGCGTGGCTGGACTCAACACACACACACAAACACACACACAAACACACACTCTGGACGAGCTGGAGTAGGTGGACTCGACCAGCTCCTTCCCTTCTCTCCTTCCATCTCTTCTTGTCAGCCTTTGACGCTCTACCAACAGCAGCACCTCCCTCCTTTTGCCCTTCTCTCGCTCCTTCCCTCCGTCCTCCGGCGTTCCCTCTCTCGCCATGGGGTCGGTGAGGTGTCTGGGCTCGCTCGCCGGTGGTCAGGCCCACAGCGCCCGTGGCAGAGGGCGGTGCAGGAAGACCAGGAGCACCGTAGCAAAGTGGCTGCTGGGATATCCCAGTAAGGCTAAGGGTGGGGAGGAGGAGGAGGAGGAGGAAGAGGAGGAGGCATGCCGACGTGAGGAATCAGCTCCACCGGCCCGAGCATCAACACAGGCAGGTCCTTTCCGGGTGTGTGTGTGAGTGAGTGTGTGTTTGAGAGAGAGATAGCGATAGAGAGGGGCAAAAAAAAGAAGAAAGGAGAAGATGGTCAGAGTGGGAGAGAGATAAATAGTGAGTAAAGGGAAGAGAGTGAGATGAATATAGAGGTGGATAAAGTGATGATAGACAGACAGAGAGAGAGAGCTGGATAGAGATAAATACTGTTGCTCTCTGCTTTTCCAGAGATGAGCTCTGGATATGCCGCTGTAGTTCTTTCAGCCTGTTTGGCCGAGACTACAGCCACACATGGACCACACACTGTCAGGGGCGGTCGACCTGGCTGTTTGTCTGGAGTTAAAGACCGCTCTGCTGTCTGTTCTCCACCTGAACTTATGGGCTGCTAGAGAGTGTCTCAGTTTGTGTGCGTTTCTAAGTGAAGTAGTGTGTAAGAGTGGCTTACTTTTATCACGTGCATGACATCATCAGACCTTGACAACCTACCATTACCTCACCCACAACACGTGTATTACATCATTTTAAAGCACCTATTTTTGCTGCCTCTCTGCATTGTTGTGTACTGGAGCAGAGTGGGCGAATGGGCTTGTGTGTGTTTGTTAGCTAGCTTGTCTGGCCACTTTCTGCCTCTCAGCTTTGATTAAGAAAGTCTTAGAAAATTGGAATTATTGAACTCTTTACTCAGCCTCCAAATATGCTGACCTCACTTTGGCTCAGGGACCCTGTGGGGCCCTGTGTGAGAGAGAGAATGTGTGCGTGTGTGTGTGTGAGAGAGAGAGAGAGAGAGAGAAAGAGAGAGAAAGGGAGAGGGGGAGAGAGTGAGTGTGTGTGGAAGAGAGACAGATCAAGAGAGAGGATCCCTGTGGGGCCAAGTGGGAGAATGTGGTGGTAGTAGGGGGGACGGGGAGGAGTGTATTTGTTGGCGTGCGCAGTGCCCACTGGCCCCCTGGCTCTGTCCTTAAAGAGTTATTTAAGAAGACACACACTCACAGTCCTGGCCAGACTGGCAGCGTTTGGGTTAGACAGAGTTCAGTGCGTCAGACAAGGTCTCTCTCTATCTACCTGTTTCTCTCACTCTCTCTCTCTCGCTCCCTCTCTCCATATGTTTCTGCTTTATAGGTTAGTTCCCTCTAAATTGGTGGGGATCTTAAAGGTTTTGTGGCTAATGATTGGGTTTTAGTCCACTGATTACACATACTCACAGTGAATACTGCAACCATAAGAGTCGATGACTGCATAACTAACCCTGTGTGTGTGTGTGTGGCGGGGGACGTGTGTTTAGTTTGATAACGAATAAAGGTGGTAGGCAAGGTAACAGTCAAATCTAGATCCAGCGAGGTCACCTTCTTAAACAGCCTTTTACCTCTGCTTGCTATCTGTAGTGTGTGTGTGTGTGTGTGTGTGTGTGTGTGTGTGTGTGTGTGTGTGTGTGTGTGTGTGTGTGTGTGTGTGTGTGTGTGTGTGTGTGTGTGTGTGTGTGTGTGTGTGTGTGTGTGTGTGTGTGTGTGTGTGTGTGTGTGTGTGTGTGTGTGTGGTCCACTCTCCTCTGGCTGTTTATCTTTTGTTACTAGCGGAGCACTTCTTCTATGGTAATGATGGTGACAACCACCGTTTATCTGTGGATCCAAGGTCTGTGCTTGTGTGTGACAATAGGATCCTCTGAACTGCTCCTTCCAGGCCATACAATAACAGCCATTGGGGCTGGTTTAAAAAGTACATTTCAGGGCGAATTTAGCTGTACCTCCCTCCAAAGGCTCTTTCTGTCCAACAGAACTGGAACCTTCCCCAGTGCAGAACTCGACGGTGGAACCCCACTTTTATTGCGACACTAAAGCAGATCTTTAAGTGGAATGTGTTTTGGGTGATGTACTAAACAGTTGTTGGTTGTGTTTTTGTTGCATTAACTCTTGGGAGCCAGTTGTGTTTCATTACGCTGGCTTACTATCTGACATGAGAAGCCAAAACCTGAAAGATAAGGAAAAGTCAACCCCCAAGAATAGCTTTATCTCAACCTGTTTGCCATTGTAGTGACCTTGAAGGTAGAAACCATTCTCTAATTTCGGGGGGTTGTGGTTGTTGATAATGTTTGGTTACATTTCCTGATACAAATGAAAACATATTTTTCTTCTTCTCTTCCTCTCTCTCTCTACAATCCCTCTCTTTCTTTCCCTCTCTGCGTCATCCCCCACTGCCATCTGTAACAGTAGAGCGGTTCAGCTGTAACAACACACCATGTTGAAGGCTCCTCGTTCCCTTAAACTGTTTCTCCCCCACTCTGACTCTCTTAAAGGGGAGGTTTGGGGGATTGTTCTTAACACAATGGGGAGTTCATTTGTGCCTAGTGTCTATTTAGCCTTAAAGGTGAGGATGGGAATTTGTTCATGTTGCCTTGACAGAACCGTTTGTGTGTGTGTGTGACGTGTTTGGGTCCTGGTGTGTATCTCGACGAGTCATGGTTGGGTTCCAGCTGGTCCTCCTCTGTCTTGTTTTTACGGATCTGAAACTGAACGATAGGTGGAAGCTGAGAAGGGCCTGTTCTCTCTGATGTTTAGGGTAGGAACCATAATTAGCTCTTTGAGGGCCCCAGTGAAAGGGCAAGGCAGGAAGTGGGTTGGGGGAGGAGTATGAGTGTCGCGCAGTGCCCTTTTCAAATGTCCTCAGATGTCTCTGTCAAAGGGAATACTGAGTATTGCGGTCAACTGCGTTAGTGGTTACAAACGGTTCATTGGTGTTCAAAGCTGCCTTGGAGTATGCTCAGGTATGACCGGTTGTTATCCCACTGGGTTGCCAGTGGCAACCGTCAGTGACCCCCTACCCCCTAGTGAGTTTACAGTTTCAGGAATCACCATTTTAATGGTCGTGTTGTGGACCAAGTGCAATGACATCATGGAGGTTGCGTTCATGGTTCAGTAGCACAGTTGGGTTTGGAACACCAGAACAAGAAAACAAAAACCCAAACCAATCCCTCTCTTCTTATTTACTTCCTCCTCCTCCCATTCTCTCTCTCTCTCTCTCTCGCTCTCTCTCTCTCTCTCTCTCTGTCTCTCTCTCTCTCTCTACCGACTTTCCGCCGCTCCTCAACGCTTTTGGCTACCTACCTCTATCTCCCCTCCTCTCTCTCTCTCTCTCTTTCTCTCTCTCTCTGGAGTATTTTTATCTTCCCTCTTCCCCACTGGGCTCACATCTGGATCTCATTGACAGTCTGAGTAGCCATAAAAGACTCTGAGAGTGTGTGTGTGTGTGTGTGTGTGTGTGTGCGTGTGTGTGTGTGTGTGGTAAGGCCGAGTAGACCTAAATATAGCCCCCCCCAGAGGAATAGCTGGGCCAACGGAACTTCTTTAAATCATGCACTGTCCAACCTGGACACACATACATCAGTGGCAGTACTCTAAAAGTACGTGTTGTGAAAGAGGTTTACTTGGAAAGTGGATGTCTGTGACATAGAAGCGCTTCAAAGGTATTGTTGCTTCACCAGTTTTTGAGAAATGGGCAGCTTCTGATGCTAAAGCTGACGTCTGAATTGTCTCCTGGGGATCAGATCTTCGCTCCTCTCAGGAGCCGCCCCAGTCTGTGACCTTTGAACCTTGACCCTTGCGACCAATAACAGATGTGATTTTTACTAACCTGGAGGTCGGGGGGAAACTTCTGTGACCTCTGAACTCTTTCTCACCTGTGTGTAACGGGTGAGAGCAGACACTCAGCTGCCTCCTGTGAGAAGGACCTCTGAGACACCCTAGCTGTCAGGCTGCCAACATTGGGGAGTGTCTTGGAAAACCTGTGTGTGTGTGTGTGTTGGACTGTGATCTCAATGAGACACAGAGTTAAAAAGTAAACCCTAGTGGGGGGTGGTGTGTGTGTGTGTGTATACTGTAGCTTTCGGCAATGCTTTACCCACAACCTATCTCCAGTGTGATTGGAGGTCATGGGCGAGACTACTGTCCTAAGGTCACTGTTAACTCAGGTACTCTCTCTCTCTCTCTCTCTCTCTCTCTCTCTCTCTCTCTCTCTCTCGCTCTAGCTCTAGCTCTAGCTCTCTCTCTCGGCTCTCGGTCTCTCCCCCTCTCTATCTCTCTTTCTCTCTCTCTGTCTGTCTCTGCCGTCTTGTCAGTGTGAGGATAGGGGATGTGTGTTGAGATGAGGGTGGAGATAGGGAGTGTGTGTGATATTGTAGCTGTGTATCTATACCCTCCTCTGTATGTGTACCAGGACAGAGGGGGGTATAGATATGGAGATAAGGGTTGTCCTCTTTCCATATTTCCTCCTTTGTCACCATAGCGACTGGACGTTTTGTGAGGGAGTCACCCTCCTTCGGGTGTGTGTGTGTTTATGCTATTAATAGAAAAAGAAATGGTACAGGCCTGGGAATGTGGTGCTTTCAGGAAAAACAAAGCTCTCTCTCTCTCTCTGCCTCCTTTTAATGCTCCCTCCATCCCTCCTCCTTTTTTTACTCTCCTCTTTCTCTGCCTCTTTTTCTCTTCTTCTTTCTTTCCGGCCAAAGGGAGGGGTAATACATACAGGAATGACAGATGAGAGGGGAGGATAGGAGGTGGGAAGAGAAGGAAAGAGATAGAGAAAGGGGAGGGAGAGAGGAAGCAAGGAAGGAAGGAGAGAGAGAGACTGAGAAGAGGAAGGAGAAAGGGAGAGAAAGCGAGAGATGGACTTGGTTTTCTGACCTGTTGGCAGTACCTCTGACTGTGACAGGGCCGTTCTGCCTTGTTGTTTTCCTTTCTATCCGCTTCCCTCTCTGTTTCTGTTTTCTTTTTCTGTGAGTTTGTGAACCGTGTTTAGTTAGGAAATACTTCATCCATTCAAGGGCAGTCTCAGACCCAGGGAAATAAGCAAAGCTGTACGAGAAAGTACCCACATAGTTTCAACGATTTAATAAAAATGGTTGTGTCTTTGCCATCTAATATCTCTTCTCCTCCACTCCTCCTGTTCTCTTGTCCTCCTCTCTCCAGTTGCTCTCCTTTTTCCCTTGCATGGTATGCACAGACCATGTCTCAGACATGTGTGTGGACAAAACACACATCCAGTACATGTGCACACAATTCACAAAACACTTCATAATGTATATAAATAAACTTCTCTACTGTCGTTAATGTGTGAATGTGTTTTACTGTTTCCCATCTACCTGTCTAACTAGATATGTGTGTGCTTATATTATGCTCATCATGCAAGATTCTGTGTATGTGTGTGTGTGTGTGTGCATCACCTTGATTCCAGTGTTTCATTCCTGATGCGTTGGGTCTCAGCCAGAGCATTCTGGGAAAGAGAGCAGAGGGGAGGAAGGGAAGAAGGGAGGACAGAAAAAACTGAGCAAGAAGAGGATTTTGTATTTTTTCCCTCCATGTCCAATGTTTTTCCCAGGTTAGTCTGGTCGTCTATGATGGAGCACTCACACACTTCTTCCTTTCCCTTAGTTAAGAACGTTCCAGAGAGCGTTCCCCAGGTTGAGGGGGAGAGAGGTTTAAAGTTAAGTTACAGAGAGGGGGAAGAGGGTGGGAGCTGGAGGAATTGGGGGGGGGGGGGGGGGAGGCAGGGTGGTAGTAGTTGTGTCGGAGGGTTGTGAAGCTGCAGTACTGGCTGATCTAATCTCTCAGAGGAGAGCTGAAATGAAGCCCGCTTCGCACGCACACACACACACACACATACACACACACATACACGTATACACACACAACACAGCCATATAAGGAGAGAGTGAGTCAGGAAAAGGGTGCGAGAGGGAGACTGGAACAGGGGGTCTCTTTAATTCACTTCAGTTCTCTCTCTCTCTCACTCTCCCTCTCTCTCTTTGCCCCAAATCCTCCCTTATTCATTCAACCACCTCATCAATCCTTGTCTTTTCACCACCATCATCCCCTCACATATCTATTTCTCAGTCGATGGCAGAGTAACATGTCTTAAAGCACTCTCTCCCCTCCCAGTGCATTATTATTTCCCTTGTTTTTAAGATAGCCTGATAAAGTTCACACAGCTCTTCATCTCAGCTTCATATTCATATCTGGATATATTTCCTGGTCCAGAGTTGTCAGTGGACCAGAAGGGTCGATGGAATCAATGGAAGGAAGACCAGTGTGAGATCTAGCCTAGGGGTGTTAGAGTGCCCCCGGTGGGCACTAGTGGTACGGCAGACTTTGGTTTCTTTTGTCACTTTCCCAAGTACAGCTGGGTTCTCCTCTTCCACTCCACATTTCTTCTCCTTCGTTCACCTCTGTCACCTTATTTTCAAACGGAATTGTACGTGTGACAGTGTCGACTCTGTTTCTCTCCTTCCGTTTCTCTTCCTCAGTCCTCCCTCTTTTTGCACCCTCGTCATCACTCTCCCTCTCTTTCTCCTCTTTCACTCTCTCTCTGGAGAAGTTCCAGGATTGTGTGTGTATGTGTGTGTTTCTATGGACGTGTGTGTTCATTGGTGCAGTTATATACAGATCCCCTTTCCTGGGAGTATCCGGTATCTGTGTGTGGGTGTGTGTGTGTGTGTGTGTGGCTACAGAGAAAAAGCAAACTTTTCCCTTTTTTAGCTCTCTCTCTCTCTCTGAGAGTTGGTGTGCGTGGGTTGAGAGAGAGCATGCTTTCACTCAGGTCCTCTTCTGCTCACATGGCCATGCCCTATGGAAGTGATAGTTTGTCTTTGGTCTCAACCTGCTTGCACATACACACACACACACACACACACACACACGAACAGTGCTACTCTGCTAGACTGTTAATGCTGAGTCATACTGGATATCATGGAGGGTGATTGCAGTGTATGGTGTCAGTTTAGATCTACATATGACTGGCTGGCCACAAATCAACTTCATCATGACAGCAAGGACTTTGGGATTTGGTTTGTTCTACAGTATTTATAGTAGTGTGTGTGTGTGTGTGTGTATTTGTTGGCCTGAATTGTCCGAGTTTGGGGTACAGAGGAAGTGGAGACCAGTGAAGATCGCAACATCAAGTGTGTGTGTGTTCATGTGTGCACGTGTAGTAGATCTCTCAGAGGCGAATTTTCCTTAGGGCTCAGTTGAATGGGGTTGTTATGGAAACGATCAAATCACCAGGTACTCCAGGTGGTATGTGTTGCTAATGATGAGGCCATAAAACATACGCACTAATACACACACACACACACTCGTTATCTCCCAGGTGCACTGTTGCCTTCCATCCATGCCTGTCTTGTTTTGCTTCAGTTGTTCATGAGTTATGACGGAGGGAGTGTATGAGGGGAGGACGAGAGGGGGGGAAGCAGAGGAAAAAGTGAAGAGACTGGAGTCACACACTGTGATTGCTGGACGGCCTTGTTTCGCAATGCTATGGTCCAGCTAATGTACTTGCATGCGCTTGTATACACTGTCCCTAGCTCCCCCTCTCCCTTTTTCTCCCTTGTTCCCTTTTCTCTGTCTCCCCTCTACCCTCACTCTCTCTTTCCAGCGAAGGTTTTCTCTCCGTCTTGCCTGCAGTTGTAGTTTCACTGAATTCCATTAAGATGTTTCTGTGGCAACCAGTGTCACATAGCAACTCACTGGCCAATAACCGAGCTGGATTCAGTGGCTGTGGAATTCTGGGAGGAGTGTGAGAAACTCTCTCTTTCTCTGTCTGTCTCTCTCTCTCTTCCTCTCTCTCCCTCTCTCTCTTTCTCTGTCTGTCTGTCTCTCTCTCCCTCTCTCTCTTTCTCTGTCTGTCTGTCTCTCTCTCCCTCTCTCTCTTTCTCTCAGTGGGTTTTAATAACAGTGAAACAGGGGTTGTTTGGGAGGGAGCCCCACAAATACAGTAGCTCTTCTGTCCTCTCTCCCTCCTTCTCCCCTCCCCCTCATCCTTCTCTTTTCCTCGTCCTGCCACAGAAACGCTTAAGTGTGTCTGTGTGTGCCAGAAGTTGCTAGTCTGCTGTGTGTAGTGTGAGTGTGACTGACTGATGCATCACACACCTCTATGCTGGTAAGGAATGGTGAACTGGCCCTTTCGTGCACACACCATCACATAATTGTTCAGTGTGTGTGCATGTGAGAGTGTGCATGTGATTCAGACTAATGGCATTGTTCACACACGTGCGCAGGCAGGCAGGCACACATACAATCTCACGAACACACACACACAAGATTGTGCCTTCCTCGCGTTTCTTGGTTTTAGCGCTCAGTCCTGAAGGAGAGCGGGATCTGAGATTCCTGGGTGACATCATTTGTGTGTGTGTGCTTGTGTGTGTTTTGTGGTAGTGTTTTGTCCTGAGTCAGAAAGATGGATGAGCTCTGGCCTGACCTCCAGTTAAAAGCCCTCCTCTAGGTCTCTGCTCAGTGTCTTTTTCCCTTTCTCCATCCATCTCTCGCTTGTTTTCCCCTATTCCCCAAATGCTCTCTTCATTCAACCCTCGCTCCCTCTATTTATCTATTGGTTC